>QVIK01000460.1:0-41591 GCA_003957845.1 Oidium heveae
GAATGAGCTTAGTCATTCTCATTGACTATACATGTTACTGCATGGACTAGGGTATTAGATGCAGTAATGTCATTATCTTACTTACAACACACTGGGAGCATAGTCTGTCTCATTTTTTATTTTAGTAAAAAACCCCAAAAATGACTATCGATGCCGTAAGTTCAGTCCTGGAGGTACTCACAATTGTATCATAATACTTCGACTTAATTCACCCGACGAGGCTTATAAGTAGCGAGGTTGTCACCAAATGACGCATACAACATGTGGTGCGCTCTTCTGCAATCTCGGCTTCATTATACGATAGATAGCTCCTCCAAAAACTTGTAAATTTCCTCAGGAAAGGTATAAAATCAGTCTCACAATCCATGTCATAAATTTAAATCATAATTCCATCGGTAAAGCTCTACTCCCGTCTCCCAAACGAAATTCAGACAGGATTACCGTCATATCGTACCAAAAGAAGGATCTAATCTCAGAATCACCTCCAATAAACTACAGTGTTACTGAAACTTTGCAAGATTATAGAGTAGAGACCGAAATTATATGTTTTTTTTTTCTTATTTTTCTCTTTCTTTTTTGGGTGAGGGAGGGGAGGTTCATGAAGGTAAATTACAATTATTCCAAATATACATTCATGTCTAGCATTCTTTTTATATGGTGCAATCATGCTAAAACCTGGATAGTGTGACTCTGACCCAGGCCTACTAGTCAGACCCACTTTTTCAAAGAGAATTACTCGGGGTGACATTCATGTAAATTTAAATTTTAGGACACCCCTATTACTCTGTAACAAATTTGTGGCCAACACGACGTGACCACAAGGTTCGTGTACCAAACTACCAATACCCCATTCACAATCTCTATGTCAACTTTAGTGAAGGAGAATTTCTATGAATCTGGATGAAGTTGAAGGCTGCTGTTGAGGATCAGTCAGTGCATGATAATTCAATCTAAAAATGAACTAGAAGTCATTCACAGCAGAAAAGATTGCCAAACAGACGGTCTCTATTCATTAATCATGTTTAAAATCACCACACATTTGATAATTCTAACTATATGCGTGGCTATCTCCGGACTTAGCAGCTCGAATTGGCACTTTTAAACTAACTGATAGATTGACTGCCTTGCTCACATGAGGTAAAAGCCCACCATGATAAGCCCAGAGCTGGAAAAGCATATAATCCATTCACCACTGGTGGGTCGAGTAAAATTTTTTTAAGAAGTTTTAACAAACCATATTGCCTTCTTAGTATTCTACAGGTGATTAATTAAATAATTAGATGAGCGTACTTTGTGATTTGCGTCGTGACCAAAGGTTTGTGGTTGAGGAACGCAGCTGCTCTCTCGTTTAAATTGACAGGGGTATTCACCCGAGCAAATATCTTCTTTCACCACACAAATCAAAAGATAGTAACGAACTCACTAAAAATAAGTGAATGCATAGTAGATATACAAGGATATTATGTTGTGCATGTACCTAGAATCGTGGGTATAGTATCTATGAATAGACTAAGCTGCATTTCAACTTAACAATGCTATTATTAGTATTATTTTTCAATGAAGGTACACAGACTTTTGTGTGTCAGAAGATGAACCCAGAGAACGGAATTTATCTGGAGCACCATCATTTTCAATGAGGTGTGCTCTGGTTAGGGGTCTAGTTCTGTTTTTAGTCTACACTTTGCCCACGGCGTTCGAAGCACCGCATGAATTAAGACAGGGATTTAAGGTGTGTAAATTTTCCAGTCTAGCCCAATTGATATATGATCTCCTCGTAGAACTTAGAACTCTAAAATCTAAATGACAAAAGTTTTTTCTATTAATGTTAGTCAGACTTGAAGAACTGAAAAGTTGTGCACAACTTCTGCATACAACCCCATTTTTTAAACCACTGTAACACGTGAATCTCATGCATGATTTGTCATCAAATCCCCCAATCAAAATTATCGACTTCACAACAAGTTCAATCACTCATCACCATATCTTTACCAATTTGTATTCAAATAAATTATTCTTAGTCGATATAGCTGTCGCATTTATCATTACACTTTGTTATCTAATTTTTAGAAAGTAAAAAGGTGTTTCTCAATAGAAAATAGCATTTCTATTTTGATTCTATGATCAAAAAAATCACTACTTTTTATTTTCTTCATAACTTTCGCTTTCCTGCGTATATTTTAATAGAAAAAAATAGATTAAATTCCAATCTAACACGAAAATAATATTATTAATTTTAAATTTCAACTTTCTAATGATTAAATGATGATGTTGGGCTTGGAATATAAGTGTTAAGAGAAGTTGACATTTTTGTGAAGATCAAAATGACAAATTGTGCATGAAATTCACGTGTTACTTGAGTGGAAATAACGAAGTTGTACGCTAAAGTAGTATACTGCTTTTGCTTTTTATGGGTTTGATTACCCCTGTTACAGGCTTTAAGCCTGATTTGTAACATTAAACGAATTTTTTCTTTATCAATAAAATAAGTCCAAGTACCTACTATCCGTCCTACCCTATGTCGGCCAACGTGCATTAGTTCCATTATTTTGGTTAGTTTGTCTTAGATCATCAAACCAATAGAAAACCACAAAAACATGCTATATAAATTTCAGAGTGTAATTTTATAAAATATCAATTTCATTAACGCTTTACCTAATTAGGAATCTACTCATATGACTTCCAAATTCGAACTTGAAAATCTGAGCTGAATCTCGTCCTGACCCCTCGTCGGCCAGCGCTTTACCCCTACCCAGTTAGGAATCAATGCATGTTACTTTCCTATTTGATTCTGAACTGGCTCCAGGAGCATTTCATTCACCGGCACTTAGATGTATTGTTTAATAATTGAAAAATATTTTTTCTATGTAGAGAGAGAGACAGAGAGAGAGAGAGGGGGAGATATTCGAACTGTCACGTCTCGTTTAGATGAGTAAGAATTGCATTAAACCTTTTCAAATTTCTATTTAAATTTATGTAAAATATTGTTATTAGAACTAGCTGTCAACTTGCAGAAGATTTCCTATTGATTGTTTGAATGCCTATTCAGGATAAGTCAATTCATTTATGGTAAGAACTATTAAAAGTCAGTCATGTTTTTTAGTTGAGAGATTCGGTCAGTTGAATATGGCAGTTGAGAAAAATAAATTTAACAGAGACTCACATTTAAAAATAAAGTACTCTAAAATTTTAGCATGTTGATAACATAAAAAACGATACGATATTGAGAATAAGGAAGTAGGATTCATTGAAAAAATAGCTGGTTGGTTTGTATTGGATGGTTTCAATTTAATGTTGGGATTGTTAAATTTTGTGTTATTGTTCTTGAAATCTAAGGCGCTGAACGGCGAGGGGTCAGGACGAGATTCAGCTCAGATTTTCAAGTTCGAAATGGGAAGTCACATGGATCGATTCCCAATTGGGTAAAGCGCTGATGGATGGAGATAACGTGTTACTAGCGAAGTTCAGCAGCTGAATTTATATAACCACAGCCTATGGATTCTAAAACATTCTTTAAATGTGGAGAGCGTAGTTCAAATTAGGCTAGTAACAAAAACTAATGCACGTTGGCCGACATAGGGTAGGACGGATAGTAGGTACTTGGACTTACATAATTAAAGATGAAAAGAATCTAGTAGGTTCGCCACAAGCATTCATAATAGCCCGACTTCTTTCTGGTGTGGTCCGAATAAGACTCATATAGGTTGCTTCTAATACCGTAGGTATAGTATTTATTAAACTCGAAGCTGGAGTAGTTTGGCAGAAGATATCCTCAGGAAGAGAATAAAATTGGCGCCGAACTACGGGGAAATGAAAAATTCCTGGTGCAAATTTATGCCTAGATCCTAAGGCTAGAAAATATATTTAGGGGTATACCCCTGATGCGATCTCAAATATAGGTTGCTTCGAATACCCTAGGCATAGTGTAAATAGGCTCACCCATGTTAGCTTATAGTATTAGCGCCATGCGCCACATCATCACTTGCCAGACTTTTTATTCTGACGCAAGCTAGACTCTCAGGATTACAAGTGTACAATGTTTCTATAGCAGCGTTTAAGAAAACTAATAAGTAAACAAAATTAGGTTAAAACATATTATCAATAAACGTACCTTTCAGAAATAATAGATTATGACTTAATGCAAACTTTACTGAATTCAGTTTTGATTAACTCATTTTCATAACCTTCAGAAAAAATTCCTCAGACATCTCTTCCTTGCATTCATAATGGCCTCCCCTCCCCATCTTATTACCCAGTTTCTAAGTTTATACTCAATATAGATAAAGATAATCATGAATATAGTGAGTAATTCTCTTTCATTCTGTCAAATTGTAAGCAAAATTACAAAAGGAATACTTAACGTTGATATTATTAATTCATCAAATTGTAACGAGTCAAAACTACGTCTGATTAATGTGATGCAAGGAGCTAACAAAGATTGCATCGATTTTGAACTAACCCAGCATAAAATGTAATTAGCGACAAACGTTTGCAAACAATCCTCTAGTTGTAGTTGTCTTTGGTCATTTCATCTATTTTCATGTTACAGCATTTTCTATTTGTGAGCTTTCTATAATAGTTGTTAATGTACTGGTTTCATATCGATATTTACTGTAGGTAGAAACTGATATATGGTAGTCAGAGATGGGAAAAAGAGGAATGAATAAATTCTGATCATTTTACTTACTTTTGACTGGAAACACCTGTGTGAGACAAAATTTATATCAGATTCTATATTATTGTTCAAGTTCTTGAACTCCTATGTGAGAACTACTACTTCATCTTTCATATCATATCTATTAAAACGCTCCCGAACCAGCGCTTAAGGTTCAATACTGTCATTAGTTTGAAATTTAGTTTCAATTTATATGAAGGGAAATGTTGTGATATTTTAAATATCGGCGACAGTGACAAAAATATCGGTAGTAGCAGTGACAGTGACAGTGACGGTGATAGCGATAGCGATAATATGTTACATTTTATTTTGTGAAAATATTAAACAAACTTGCATACCAAGTCTCCCTCGACCGCTCCTAGCTTCATACTTCACATATAAATCTCTTTAAGAGGCAACTCGAACATGGACAAAGAAACAGGGTTACGAGCTTCTTGTCAGTCGATCTTATAAACACGATTCGAAGAATGTTCGTTGATACCAAGAATGTGGTATGGCTGGAAAAAGCCAAAAAAACCGTAAACTTACAGAAAATGACTGAAAGAGAAAAACTTTAAGACACAAAATCGGCCCCCAATAGGACTCCATGTTATTGCAGATAATTGGGAAAATATCGGAGGCTCTTGGTTGATCAAGTATAAGATCATAGATAACGGTAAAACCCATAAACATGGATCAGCATTCGGAATCACGAGTCACCAACGATATAACCGTAGAAACAAAGCATTCTCTGAAATACCGAGTCATAGTCTGTTTGGAATTACCACAGCACAATCGACAACTATTCCTCAAAAAAGCTTTCCAGATTTTTTCCAAATAAGTGAAGATATTCGGAATATAAAAAGCAGATTTCGAAAAGAGACTATATTCATTAAGTCCAACGGAAGTTTTACTTCCTCGCTTGCAGAATAATTCATTCTTCTTTCGGTACAGTAGTGATGAAGGTAATCACCTGACGAAATGATATGGTGTGGTAAAAGGATACTAACACCGATCATCTGAATTAATTTGACTCTATGTATTATGTGGTTCAGGTCGTGAAGTTTGATTATCACTCCTATTTTTATGCGAGCTATGTGATGACTGAGATAGTGAATTTTCGAAAATATAAAATCGCTGTTTGACTAGTAATTAGTTGTATGTTGGTATATAATGGAGTTCAGCTCGTTGAAAATGACTTTATCATATGTTTTAGATACGCCACGCTACTCCAGTGTGTATGGTGCAGATACATCTATTCTAATTCTATGCTAGTTGCAGTATACTGTTATGATTAAAAATTATAATTTTCCATCATTAGAAATTATGCAAAGTCTCTTGCTTCAATAATGATGATGATTTTTGACCCACTTTACTAATCAAGTGCGATCTGGCCTAAAGTACTTATGAAGATGCCCCTTTTCACTTGAGATTTAGCGTCGATGATAATATCGTATTGATGTCGATTAAGTGCAGATTTTATTTTTAATGTCAATAAAGACCTTATCAAGGGTTTTAAATGGTGTTAACCTGGGTTCACGTGAGACATATCGTTGTGCTTTGCTAAGGTGGGAAATACATCAGTGTCTGAACCTTCTATATCTTTGGAGCATTGAACTGTCTTCTATAAAATCCTTTGATTTGCATGGCTGGGCCGTTGATGCCATAGTTAGGCAATAGTAGTCTTAGACACTATTACAATAATTGGAGTTGTGATGCTAGATATCTTGTGTAGAAAATGAGAAAATGATATAGTGTACTAGACATCGTTCTTTTGGACTAGTTATACAATTGGTAAATCTTCTTTATTAACAGCTCTTTTAATTAGAGTCGTCATTTTTCTGTCACATACAGCTCCGCCAAGTACTGATCATCTCCCTGCTGAATTAACAATGCACGGTGACTGGTGACAGAATAGTGTGTCGCAGAAATCTAACGTTATACTTACTATGGATGCGCGAACTGTTCCCTGTTTCGTGTATAAAGTCTTGACAACAGCTTGATCAATATAGATGGGATTCTGTCTAGAGAAGATTTTATATATAATTAATTCATGTGAAATAAAAGTTGCAAAGCACCAGTATTTTAGATGGCAAAGAATATAAGTTGATATGTGCAGCTGCTGTAGCAACTATGACGACATCGTCCAGTCTTGTCTCAGAGTCACCTGCTTAATAAAAATATCAACTCACTTCTTACCAACCGGCCTACCTCAACATTCTGCAAGCAGAGCATTCGCCATTTCTTCGACGCCCTTCTTTGTAAGAGCTCAGCCTTTCGAATCCTACTCGAGGATGTAACTTATAAGAAGTTCCTTTCCTAACTAACTAAGTTTCTTTAAATTGGCTTGACATTCGCCACTTGACTGGATTCCGGTTCACCGGCGTTGGATAGTTCTACGAAATACATATACTTTTGCAGCACGTTTTTCGCTACTGTTTTTTCGAATCAAAAGATTCAATAAAAGCTGGACTAAGGTCCTGAGAATTTTTTTCTATGTTGCATAATAGAGCTATTGTATTTGAAAGTTGTTATATACAGATATCTGCAGAGGATGCCCTTGCTTGTGAACTAAGTTATACACTTAAGTAATTTACTTTATATTTGTATATTCTCTATATCTTAGCTATTCCAGCGCACGAGTATGTTATCCCTTCTCTATGTCTAGTAAAACAGATTATGAGCCCAACCAAATCTTCTTTGTTCACTAAGGTCATGTTAGATTGTTATCATTATCGTTACTTTTTAGGTTCTAGATTATGGAAGCAAGACAGATTATCGATATTGCCTCTCAACCTTCGAAACCAAAATCGACAGTCAAACCTCCATGCTCTGCATTTACTTTGCCGAGTAATGGAGTGCTCACTCTAAATGCGACGACAACTATTACCTTAAGTAGTGATGCCATTTACCAGCCATTATGTAATAATTCTAGTAGTGTTCTTATCACAGAATCAGGTGCTGCAGGCCAAATCCACTTCCGCGATCCGTTCTATGCTTCTACTATACCTGAATGTTACGCGCTGGCTGCAACGACGGTGATCGCTTATATGCTAGTCATAATGCTCTTAATAACACCGCGAAGATTCTTAAATGATGGAGTATTAGTTCTTGGAAGAGGAGGTTTCACGAATAGTCCCTCAGGAAATGAAAATGGGTTTGGAATTGGCAGGCGACCATGGCTTCAGAAAGCTGCTGCATTAACTGTTGCCATCTCCTTAACAATTGCGACTGCTGATACATTTAAAGTAGCTGAAATGCAGTATAACTTAGGATACATGGATGCCCAAGCCTTGCAGAAAAAGGTAGAGAACGGAACAGAGTTGAAAGTCGTTCGAGTTATCTCGGACACATTTCTATGGCTAGCTCAAACTCAGACATTAATAAGACTATTTCCTCGACATAAAGAAAAAGTTTTAATTAAATGGACAGCATTTGCCCTCATAATACTCGACGAATTATTCAGCACTTTAAATGCATTTGCATACAAAGGCTCGTCTCGACCGAGGAGTTTTGTAGATGCAGTTCCTGCCCTAGCATACTTATTTCAATTAGCTCTCAGTCTCCTGTATGCCGCCTGGGTTATATACTACTCTATTACTAAGAAAAAATTTGCATTTTATCACCCACAGATGAAAAATATCTGCTTAGTCGCAATGCTCTCATTAATCTCGGTACTAGTTCCTGTCGTATTTTTTGTCACTGATATTTCAAAGCCTGACCTAGCTGGCTGGGGTGATTACGTGCGATGGGTTGGGGCAGCAGCAGCTAGTGTCGTGGTTTGGGAATGGGTGGAGAGAATTGAAGCTCTTGAGAGAAATGACAAAAAGGATGGCGTCTTGGGTCGAGAAGTCTTTGATGATGATGAAATATTGGATGTTAGTCGATCAACTGACTTCACACACGAGAATAGATTTTCAAAAGTCAGCAAACTGCTCAATGTACATAGCAGAAATGAACGAGTTGACGGCTCTAATTCAAAAAGGGGTTTTGGATCTTTTATTTCTGGCATTTTGAATCGTTGTAAGCGCCAAAGGGATTCTGATATTGAGACTGGAAATCCCCTATCCCAATCAAAATGTGAAATTATTCAAAGTCCGCACTCTCCAAAAAAGCCTGTTCCAGCGGTTACGTCTATTAATAGGATAGATACGCAAAATGCTGAGAGTACTGTCTATCCAATTGGATATCACACTGTTAGTGAAGACTTTCCTCTGACAGTTGACGTCTTACGAAACCCAAAACCTACACTATCAACTAGCTCAGAAGTTCTGGGACAGTCCAGTATAGTTGTAGATAATGGGGCGCAAGAGAATAGATCAGTTGAAGGGCAGATTAATGACAATGAAACTTCGAGTTTTCAGCACTGGGATATACGCGGGC
The DNA here is from genome assembly GCA_003957845.1 of Oidium heveae. Classification (NCBI taxonomy): domain Eukaryota; kingdom Fungi; phylum Ascomycota; class Leotiomycetes; order Helotiales; family Erysiphaceae; genus Oidium; species Oidium heveae. The sequence goes on from QVIK01000460.1 coordinate 9,035, forward strand.
CTTTTATGAGGACAGATACTTCGAAAGATGTGAATCAAAAAGACGAAGAAATCTCTACAAAAGCCGCTCCAAATACTAAAATCAATGCACAATCTCAGATAAGTACATCTACTGGAGGGAAACTCGCTCGAGTGGAAGATATAATATCTGCTCAAGCTAATAAAATTCGGGAGAAAAAGTCTCGACGTGGAGTTAGTACCAATACTCTACCTAAAACTATAATTCCCGCACCTCCAAGAAGAACTAATCTGACCGCGACACTTCTTGAACTCGAAGAATCTGAAAGAAGCGTGGCACCATCATCACCTTTAATTCCATCCATAGGAGCTTCAACCTCCAACAATAATAGCCATCATTAATCTCCAACTTTCTGTTTGGAAGATTTAGAATTCTGGATACATAATAATGTTGGAGTTATGGCGCTTTTTAGTCACGTAAAAGTTTGTTTTTTGCTTAAGAAGAGATGATACCGTGTACAAGTAGTTTTTTCATTTTATATACGTTAGTGGAATATCAAATATATGTCAAATATATCTCTACCATAGCCAAGTCTCTGTGTTTGAGAGTTATTCATCCTAGTCATGTTGTCCCTTGCAAGCAATATCGTTCTTCCAAGAGCACGTAGAATATGAGTGTACAGTGCTATCTTCCCAACAAGAGTAAAACAAAGAGTTTGCCTCTGTTAAATCGCATTAGAAATAAAAAAAAATCAGATTAATACCCATCTTAACCAAATTTCAGTAGTAGATCATTTTACTTAGAGGCCAACTTAATTATCTACAACTCCTAAAAAGAGTAATCTTGTGAAGATCTCTAGCCACTATAAGTTATTACTAAACGAGGACGCTTTCCATAAAAGTAGCATAACATATATTTCTAACTGAATCTTGATAAGCAACCCGCCATAAAATCTAGTTCAATCCTATTGCAAAACTTAATTTTAAGCTATGGCATCTCAGGAAAATCAACTTTGCTCGAGCTGCAGGCGCTTACTTATATCTAGTGTCAACAAAGGTAGGCGCGAGCGATATTCAGTGGAAAGAATTTGAGTACTGCTAAGAGCACAACTCTCTTCCATGAAACCCGATACTAGATCGGATGAAAGACCATGGCAAAGATCTAGGTTACTCACACACATCCTGCATCTGTGAACTATAGTTTGATATTATTTTTATCGGTGTCAATTTTCGTTCTTTACTATCTAGCTTCTAACAGCTTCTATGTCTGAAAGTAGCCTCTGTGTGAATTCGGTAGAATATCTCAGCGGGCTATGGCCTATATATAGGCTTGCTAGGTAGATCTGGTAGGATGTAAAATTTTTTGAAAATAATCAAAAGTCATAATATATGTGTTAGTGCGAAGAGACACAATATAATATGACTCTGAAAAAAATAAAGTAAAATAATACCACTTAATTATGAGCGATCTTAAGAATTAGGTTAACGTCTTTTATGTGCATTATTTATGGGTCAATGTATTTTCGAAGTATTCGCCTAAAAAAGCGCTACTATATAAAAAATTGTTATCCTATTAGACTAGATGTAACTTTGCTGATTTCCATGTGATTAGTTTTTTGATGTCCGTTGAGGGTATTTGGTGAATTAACCAAGCAAATGTAGTCACGTTGCAGATTTATTTTGTGTACTTTAAGCGACGTTATCATTTGATAAGGCTTGCACAGGTGAGTATTAAAACTGGAATTACAATTTATCCGGAAATATTTATCATTATTGTGCAATACAGTTTCTATTTATTCACTACATTGATCCCAACCAAATTATTATTATCTTTATAACCATCTCTAATATTGCCATTCTGGAGTCTATGTTTATCGGGGAAATTTTAACCTTTAGGACAGCTCAACTATCCACGCAATATCTATATCTCACTGTTTTCTAACTGACGTTGAGGGTCTCATATCACATTGTGTTATTTTCAATAAAGCTTTATCTTTAATTTTTAATTTTATTTTCAGTTTTTTAGATACCAACAACGCCTCGATGGATTCTGCTACTCAATTTTGCTTAAGTTACCTCTTCATGCGCCTAAATGAGGATTTCAACACCACAAAAAAAATGGCAAGATGAGTAAGACTTGTAACAGACATACCATGCAATACCAAGTATATTATCAGTGGTAGCAGTCAAATGAGAAATTTGGCGATCCGATCATAATCAGTTTGTATCGGTAACACGTCTTCTAGTTGAACCTAGTGATATCAATCATCATGAGATACATTACCAGGCTAATTTACGCGTTTTTGAGATATAAATTTGTGGCTCTGTCGAAAAATTGTCAGCAACGACTAAAGAGTTGGCAATAAACGTGACTTTGGGAACAAACAACACAGGTATGGATCTGTATGGCGTGCTTGCTGAGCTCGACCTGGCTAGAGTTCCTCTAGCTGATCTTTGCCTTGAAAGGAATTCCTCAAACTTGTCTTCAGTACCTGGAATATTGATCAGGATGCTTGTTTAATTCATTAGGTCCCTACAGCAATCTAGATTTACTCCTATCGTGGGATGCAACAAAGATAGGTCAGAGTTAAATGCCTTTCAGTAAGATTGGCTCCCCGCTAAGGTTCTACTCTGTTATTGGTATGCGAAAATGGCCAAAAAGCTCAAATCAAAAGACACTGGCAACTCTAATTCTTTGGTACATTATATGCCAAGAGAATCTCAAGCTCTTATCCTTGATATTGAGATATATTGAATCTCTACCTAACGAAGCGCCCTGATAGGAATCACAGGTATGGAATCTTAAATTATGTATTTAGGAAGTTAATACAAGTTATAGATTCCGTTCCTGCCAATTTCAGTCAAGAATTGTGTTGTGACCAGGCACTGACCATAATAATTTATCGTCATAGCTTTGACACTCTTCCTAACTATGTCGGTATATGGAATACCATGGAATTACTACAGAATCCGATCGTCCAAAGTATGCAAGGGTGCGACCCTTAATGATCTTGGGTGAGAAAGTTCCAGTGTATTCCATCGGACTCTTTCCTAGCTGTAAACCTATCTCGAACATTCTATTCTCTATATGTTGCATTAACAGTAAAGAGCAGTACAGTTGCCAACGGAGACGGGGGAAGTTTCTAGGAGATTAGAGTCATGTACATAGAGCCTGTTTAGGAGTCATTAGTGAAATTATAAACTACCTTTTGATACTTAAGTGCTCAAGGCCTTCCTATCTAAAGCCGTGACACCAGAATCTGCTTCCCATCGAAGCAATACTAGCTAGTAATACTCAACAGGCTCCTCGAAGAAATCAAACCAAATCACAGTCTGACGGGAGAAACTAGTCTCATCGACATGGAATGAACCCAAATTATCATCAACTACGTTAACAAAACAAGATGTCAATCAGAAAGTGTTACGAACTGCGATATAAGTTATGCACAACAAGCAAGAATTTGGAAAATAAAGATTTAATAAAGCTAGCGATCTAAGTTACAGGATATGGATTATTTATCTATGCTCTAGGATTCGACCTCCTGACATCAAATCCTCTTAACTTCATTCCTAACTCTAGTTTGACGTATAAGTTTAATCTATATGGAAAAATTGAATATTTCTTCTTGAGTAAGTCTAATCTTCTATTATTATTTACATTCTAAGTTTGAATACCAACGCGACGACGCGTCCGCAATAATAACGCCTGAGGCATATACTTTGGCATGATATCGTCTACACTTTTCAGTCTAACATATTGCCGGTATATCACCGCTAAGTTAATGTGCTAGCACAAAGGTTTGGTTAAACTTGATATTGTGAAAATTTTCTATCTATCTTATCTATCTCCTCTCTCCCTCTATTTCTACTACGCGTAGATAACTGAAGTCATTCGTCAAGGATGAGCTAACAATATCACATGATTTCGTCTATAAACCCTGTCCACCCACACAATACGTCAATGCTGACGCCATTATTCCTACACATATAATAATTTATGGCACCATTTTCCAACATTCCCCCCCCCAAGGTATGACGTAGGAAAACCTGAGTAACACTAATATCAAAGTTTTGATTTCATGTTCACCATATCTAGTTGTCGCAAAAAGTTAAAATGTGTTTGGACTGATAAGCATTTTATCAAGCCGTCGGCTGGCATTTGTGATGTCTCAATCCATTCCAATTTAATCGCCCCACTCTGACATTCTTGACGTAGCCAATGTTGATGAATATCAACGTGTTTAAGTTTTGTTACTTATTTTGGGGAATCTTTTAGCATTAGCCTAACGGTTTTTAGATTGTCACACCTTCTAGTCAGGTTTTGTTCTATATCAAGAGATAAGTTTCTGAAAAATCTGTCCCAAAATTTAAGCCATGCACAAAGATGGGATAGAGCCAAGAGTTCAGACTCTGTACTAGAAGTAGTGACTGTCTGCTGTTTCTTCGCATGATAGTCAAGGACACCTCCGAACAGTTTAAATTTTCCTGCTTCTGAACCTGTCCTTCTTGGCACATTATCACCAAATGAAGCGTCGCTGGCTGCTATAAACACCGCTCCCTCTTGAATACTTATTCCATACTCCAGCGCTAAAAATCTGGTATTATATAAATAATCTATGACACGGTTCACTGCTTCGAAATGCTGTGGACTAGGATTTATCTGCACTTCTACTAACTTCTGTGTACACTTGACAATGTCTGGTCTTGAGACTACAGACGCGTAAGTCAAACTTCCGATTCTTCTTTGATATTAGTGAACCTGGTGATCTGTAGCAATACCATCCCAAGGTTTAATTTCATCTGTGCTCATTGGTGTTGCACATGGTGATTTTCTCAGGTTTCCCTGGTTGTCGATTCTATCAAATCTTCTAGCAATTTTCTCAACATATGAATCTTGAAGCAATCATAATTTTCGTTGGGAGCGATCCCGAACAATTCTTAGTCCAAGAAACCATTTAAGTTCGCCGATATTCTTCATCGTATATATTTCAAAGAGCGCTTGTTTAAAGTTGTTAAATGTCAGGCCCTCAACACAACCTGATCATAAAGCAGTTAATACCAGACGTAGCCTTAGGATCCGGAAGTCCTAGTTATCACGTGATTATTATTTATTATATTACGGTCCTTTTCTAACATTCATGTAATCTCGGTTAGACGGTTAGGAAGACGATCATTGATCAAGTATAAAACCATTCCTTCCATAGCTATAGAAATTTCCTCTTTAACTTAGAATTTTGGTTAGCTGAATGTAACAATACCTCTTCAAGTCTTACATTAAAAGCGTCTTTATCTCGCATATGATAAAATGCTGCTAAGTCATCCACATAAAAGCAAATAATTAATTAATTATTGCAGAATACACAGCCTGACTCTGGTACTTGGTTTAAACCGAGACTTGTAAGTTTTTTAACTAAATGATTGTACCAAAGTCTTGGAGATACAGAAAAACTATAGAGTGCCTTCATTACCCTTAGCATAGAGCCCTTCATTTTGAAACCATCCGGGAAGTAAATTTTATTTCATCATCCTTGTCTAGTTCAGCATGAAGGAAAGTATTTGTGACATCAAATTGGTTGGCTTCAAGGTCAAAGTATGTGACAATTGCAAGAACAGCTCTACACACACGAACTGCAAGAGTTACAGCGTATGTATCTTTCTCTGATGGAATTTGGAGGTCTCCACGAACGACCATTCGTGCTTTATACTTTAAAATATAGCCATTATCATCCGTTTTGTAAGTGAAAACCCACTTGACAGAAATAGGTTTAGTTTTTGCTTCACTTTCTAGTATTTCCTGGTACAATCAAAATCAATAGCCTTTAAAGGCTAGAGGAATTCTTCGAGAATAAGAGTAGTTAAGCCAGAATCTTCAGATTTAGAGACTTGAGACGTTTTGCTGACGCCTGAAAATGGGTAACATCACGGAACTTCTGTCCCATCAAGGTATGCAAATACAGCCGTTATAGCCATACCTAATCGTAACTTTTAGTGACGTCTGTCCTAGTCCTGGATATTGACAAGATTTTAGCTGAGCTTTTAGTACCAAATGTGGCATCAGTTACTAATTCTTTGGTACTTGAGATAAGAGCAGAAATAGTACCACCAATGTAAAAAGCCAAAGCACGAATATTATCTTATATGTACACTTCGTGTCAATATTCACTTTCTAAGTCTGATAGAAACATAGACGTAGATGTGAATTGATCATGATCTCGCCACCATATGCTCATGTTTGCTTGCTGCCATTTATTATAGACTTGATATTGAGCGATTTTATCTACACTTAGTATGCCAGAGGCCTGAAGGTTGCCATAAGTATCTACTGGTATCTGCCCTAGAGACAGGAATTCGATGAACTCTAAGACCATCAGTGGAATTTAGATATCGGAGTAAATTCTGTGGTAGTCGTATTCTAAAATCAGTTTCAACCGGCGATCGGAAAGCTATGGTTGTAAAAACAGTTTGCTATAACAAGAAAACCATTCTATTGTGCTTCAGTCACGCTGCCCTTTGGGTTTTGGCTTGCAGGATTGGGCGCTACCTTGACAACAACAGTATGAGTAAGTTGTGTACGATTTCAAACTCTTTACTTTCGAAATCTATGACCCCCGGCTTCTCGAATAAAACTAACGAGTTGATTGATCGATTGGTTGCTTGATGCATCGGGCAATGGTCAAGGATGGATTCGCTGAGAGGCTCGAAAGTTTGTCCGAAAATAATGGGCAATTGATCAAGGTCAAAAAGTATATGATACTTGTAGTCGCGCTGTCTAGCCCTGTACAAAATATTTATCAGGAAGCATATGAGAAAGTTACAAGACTAACGGGTTAACTCCAGGTTTTGCTTTCGAAGAGAAGGCTGTCCCATGTATCCAATTCAGGCAGAGCTCGTTTGATAGAATGCTGAGATCATAGCTTGAATTGTTTTTCCTGTTTGCTTGTAGATAAGCCCTCGATGGAACGATAGTTCCCGCAAGGGCAACGGGAGCAGAAAAACTTGGATTGGGGCTCCATTTATAAAAGGATAACTGATATTAACAATTTGTATTTTTAAGCTGTTTGATAAGAGTTTGCGCGAAGGGTGATTTATATTTACATTCACTATTTTTTATCCGCCGGAAACGATGAAGTATTGATAGATCTTTGATATGTAATAGGGAACATGTATATACTGTCAAAACTCTCAAAAATTAGTTCCTCAAAACTTTGATCCTCCCATAACTTAGGTATTTTGGCTAGACCGGCTCGGTTTAACTCATAACTTACAACTTAGCCAAATTTACTGAAAAGAAAGTTATTCGAGGGAGGCTTTTTGTGGAAATTAAATTACGTGACCCATCTAATGTAATTATAGAACTAGAAGTGTATCTAACCTCATGTTGGATGCGTTTAATGTGTTTATAGAGACTCAAATCCTTCTCCTTGGAAGATCAAGAAGAGATGTCACTATGCTTAGTGATTTAGTGCATTTTGCTTCTAGATAGCTATTCTCTGACCATTGGTGAATCTAGGTTAAGACATAATGATACAGAAACAAAGATGGGGTTAGTATTAGAGTTATGGATGAGGAAGTTGTCAGGAAAGGAAAGATTCGTTTAAGTCACATGATGTCGCTTAACGAAAGCAGCGACCAACTGTAAATATATATTTTGTAGATACTTATATATTCTCTCCTTCTTCGTAGACAATCTCATTCAACAAGATTAGACCTCGTCAATCACAGCTAGTAATGCTTCTCGTGACATACTGTCTATTTTAAACATCGTGAATTACTGCCCTCGTGCGTAAATAGTAAACAAAAAAAAAGAAATAAACAAAGCAATCAATCTAGATTTAACAAAGTTTATGTTTTAAGATTTTTAAGTCATAACTGGGAAATAAAGTTCTATACATACAATTCAATTCAAATTCAAATTACTTGTAAACTCAAGTCCAAGACTAAACCTATTTACATTTTCTAAGTCATATTCAAGTAAACAATAGAATGGAAAATAACCCTTGGAACCTGATGGCACTGGAATGCCGGCGCCTCTTAACATCCACAGAAAAGATCAATTTGATGAAAGAGATGCAGTTTTTATTCAGAGATGCCCCCTTATTTGTACCGTCCAAAATCAAAGTCTTTTCACCGCAGCTATGACGGGAAGTAATCCGGAGGTTACACCAAGAGCGCTCAGTGATGAAATTATGGATCTTACAAATACCCATGTCCAACTGGATAAAGAGGCTTGTCGGCTGAAAAACGATTATGACACTCTGTTGGAAAAGAACCAAGATCTTGCAGACGTAAATGCCAAGCTTAAATAACAGGAAAAAGCGCCCAGCCAAAGTAGTCTGCAGCTCCAACAACAGAATACAATACTCCAGCAGCAGATTCAGAACTTGGAAAAACAGCAGTCTTTAACACAAAAAAACGAATTTCCTGCAAGCCAGTTTCGATCAGCAGAACATCCGGATCCTGACATATTCTCAGCCGATAATGCTGAGTTGCGAAAGGATCTACCTCTCTTTATTCGCAAAATTAACATGAAGTTCATCGCAAATGATGATTGGTACCTCACAGAGCAGAGTAAGATGTTGTACTTAGTTTCTCGTCTAAAAGGAAAAGCCTACTCTATAATCGCTTACGGAATTAATAGGAACGACACAGTCAATTTTGCCTCAACAGATGCAATTCTTGTTCTCTTAGAACAAAGCATTTGCCGATATCGATGAGCAAAATGTTGCTTGCCGTCAAATTCTGACTATAAAACAGGACCGAAAAGATACAGCTACACATATCTCTGAATGGTTTTAAGTAGCTCAAAAAAAGAAACTCTCCGACAATGCTCTAATCAATCATTTATATGACTCTCTTCATCCGAACATAAAAGCCCAAATTCAAAACCGTGTCATGCTCCGCCAGCCATTACCTACAGACCTGACATTATACATAATTGAAGTTCGGCATATTGACGCAGTCCTTCGCTCAACTAACCCAAGTCATACAACAAGTAGTCTATCCTCAGGTAGCCACTCTTCCCTTCCTCTCCCTAGTACTGCCTCGCCCCCCCCTCCCACCTGGAGATCCAATAGATCTGAGTGCAGCGAAACTTAGCCCAACTATTGTTTGGACATCTTCTGACGCTGAAAATCACCGTATTCCCCGTAATGAAGCAGAAAAGAGTGCTAAACGGAACTACTGCTTTGAAAATAAACTTTGTAGCTGGTGTCATAATCCAGGTCACCGGGTGCAAGTTTGTGCAGAAGCTCGATGGAATAAAGACAAGAAAAAATCTGCCGATAAGAAGACAATAATCGAGGAGGAAAAAGCATAGTCTCTGATCAAAGTCGCGATAAGGGACTAGATTATAGTCAGTCATATAATTTATCAGAGGTTACCAGCACGTCTAAGAATGAGGAATTACACAATCATGATTTTAATAAACTACAAATTTTCTCTCTCTCACCACCATGTAATGATCATTTACTTTTTTCCTGTTCAAATTTTTCTCTAGGTAATACCTTTTGTACAAAAGCATTCCTTGATTGTGGAGCCACTGATAACTTTTACGACCTCGACTGTGCGCAAAGACGAAACCTTCCCTTCTCTATACTCCCCACTCGCCGCCAATTATATCTTGTAAATGGTACGCTTGCTGCTCAAATCTCACATACCGTTTCTCTACGACTCAAAATTGAAAATCACAATAAAATCATTCAATTTTTCCTCGCAAACCTGGGTAAATATGAGCTTATCCTAGGCTGTACATGGCTCAAAAAACATAATCCATCTGTAGATTGGTCTAGAGATACCGTTTCTTTTAAGTCGAACTATTGTGAAGAAAATTGCTTTCCAGCTGAAACGTACCATACCAAAACGCCTAATTTAGAAGACTGTGCAAATACAAACACGTCTAAGTTTGGTGAAGCAAGTGGCGGACGTCCCAGATAGGTCGGAGCAGAAATGTTTCATACACTTTCCAAACAAGACGGTGTCCAAATTTTCTCCCTTTCGCTTCCAGAAATTGACATTAGACTCCAAGAAATCAGAGGCAATATAACTATTTCACCATTAGAGACACCAGAATATACAAATCTATCTCCTTTAGTCCACGACACATGTATAGCTAGCAGTTCACTCGATGATATTCAGATAGCTCTACAAACTAAAGATAGACCCGATCCTAAAAATAAGCTCCCAACATATTATCATCACCTCCCTGTTTTCGATCATAAAAACGCTGACTTACTTCCTCCCCATCGTGAATGTGATCACAAAATTGAGCTTCAACCAGGCACAGCACCTCCTCACGGTCCACTCTACAGTATTTCAGTTGAAGAACTTCAGGTGCTACGAAAATACCTCAATGAACAGCTTGAAAAGGGATTTATACGCGCTAGTAAATCGACAGCAGCGGCACCAGTACTATTTTCCAAAAGGCCAAGTGGTGGCTTGCGCTTTTGTGTTGATTACCGCGGCTTAAATTCTATCACTATTTAAAATAGATATTCACTTCCCTTAGTACGAGAAACTCTTTCTAGACTAAGTACTGCGAAGTTCTACACTAAACTCGACATAATAGCTGGATTCAATCATATTAGAATTGCAGAAGGTCAAGAATGGATGTCAGCTTTTAACACTAGATACGGCCTTTTTGAAACGCTTGTCATGCCTTTTGGACTATCAAATGCGCCAGCCACCCTTCAAGCTCGCATTAACGAAGTCTTACGACCATATCTTGATATCTTTTGCACTGTGTATATTGACGACATCCTGATTTATTCCGACGATCTTCTCGCTCATCGAACTCACGTTAATCTGGTGCTTGATGCCTTAGGAAAAGCTGGCCTTCATTGTGATATAAAGAAATGTGAATTTGAGGTACAACAAGTGACCTATCTTGGGATGATAATTTTCACAACAGGTGTCAAAATGGATCCACAAAAAGTTCAACGCATCTTGGACTGGAAGCCTCCTTCTTGTTTAAGAGATGTACAAGGCTTTTTAGGATTCTCAAATTTCTATCGTAGATTTATTAAAAAATTTTCCAAAATTGTCAGACCTCTCACCTCTCTCACTCGGAAAAATGTCAAATTTATCTGGTCTGATGCCTGCCAAATGGCTTTTGAGACTCTCAAGAGTTCATTCACCTCAGCACCAATCTTACAACATTTTGATGCTTCGAAAGAGATTTTCGTAGAAGCTGACTCTTCTGACTTCGTTTCCGCAGGTGTTCTATCTCAAAAAGACAATCAAGGTGAACTACACCCTGTTGCATTTATGTCAAGAAAATTTGTGGATGCCGAATGCAATTACGAAATCTATGATAAAGAGCTTTTAGCTATTGTGCGTTGTTTTGAAGGATGGAGATCCGAGCTCCAGGGCTCTTACTATCCAATCACAGTCTTAACAGACCATCGTAACCTTGAATATTTCATGACAACAAAGGAGCTCTCCCGCCGTCAAGTTCGGTGGAGTGAGTTTCAATCACAATTTGACTTCGTTATTAAATCTCGACCTGGTAAAGACAACACCAAGCCTGATGCCCTAACAAGACTTTCTCAAGACCTCCCAATGGACAACACCGATCCTCGATTAATTTTCCAGGACCAGATCCTACTGCCGACTGACAAGCTTCATGAGTCAGTGATACAAGATTTAAAAAATACAAGTAACAAGCAAGCAATTCAAAATGAAGATGGCTCTCATCTTTCTCCAGCTATTCTCATAGACCCTAAACAGGAGCCTCTGGATCAAAAAATAAGCCGATTACTTGAACAAGGATATAGCGGAAATACGGATAAATGGCTCACTAAAACAGTTGCGGAAATAAAAAATACACACGGAACGCCACATTCTAAAGAGATATCTCTTTCAGAGTGCGAGCTACAAGATGGGCGCCTTTATTCTCGCGATAAACTTTACGTTCCAGATACCGAGCTGAGACTTCTGGTCATACAAATGGCTCATGATAGCTGTGAGAAGGGTCATCCAGGAAATATTGGTTTATATCAGGCAGTCTCGGACTACGACTGGTGGCTTCGGCTTTCTCAGCATACAGACCAGTTAGTTAAAAATTGTCAGAATTTTATTAGAAACAAAGTCTCTCGACTCAGATATCAGGGTACTTTAAAGCCCCTTCCACTCCCAATCCAACGTTAGCGCGATATTTCAGTTTATTTTGTTGGCCCTTTAGCAGAATTCAATAATTTTAATTGCATTATGGTCGTCATAGATCGTCTAACAAAAGAACGCCATTACTCTCCATGTCACACAAAAATGACGGCTAAAGAATTGGCAAAAATATTCATCCGCGATATCTGTCGGCTTCACGGACTTTGTGACTCTATAATCTCCGATAGAGGACCTCCCTTCGTTGCAGAATTTTGGAAAGCTGTCTGTCACTGCTTACAAATTAAAATTTCGCTCTCCACAGCTTACCATCCTGAGATGGATGGTCAGATAGAGAATGCAAATGCTTTTATGGAACAATACCTCCGCCAGTATATCGATTACTCACAAGAAGATGTCTATAAATGGCTTCCAATGGCTGAATTCTCCGCAAATAACTCAGTCAACGCTTCCACAAAAATCACCCCCTTTTTTGCAAATAAAGGATTTCACCCACGCATGAGTTTTGGACCCCCAAGATCTGTTGAAAGAATCTCGTCAAATATTCTCCGCCAACAGATCACTGCTGGAAATGACTTCGCCTCAAAAATGGCCGAAGTCCTTGATGTATTACGCACCATCTTAAATTACGCTAAAGATAAACAGGAGTATGCTGCAAACAGGAATCGGTCGCCAGCACCAGCATATCGTGTCGGAGATGAGGTATTTCTTGATTCACGAAACATACACACATCTCGACCAATTAAGAAATTGAATTGCAAATTTATCGGACCATTCAAAGTTACAAAACAATTAAACTCTCATGCATATCAATTAAACCTACCTTTTGAATGCCAAAACCTCCACAATGTCTTTCATACTAGCTTAATAAGGCCCGCACCTTCAGACCCTCTACCTGGCCAGATTAACCCACAACCACCTCCTATTGCACTTGACGAGTCAGGCGAAAAGCTATACGCCATTGAAGCTATACTAGACTCAAAACGAATCAAAAACAAAAAGAACTTCCAGTATTTGATATTATGGAGAGGTTACGACGCTGAAGACAAAACGTGGGAACCCCTTAAGAACGTGGTTAATGCTACTTCTGCTATTAAAGAATTCGAAAGACGTTTTCCCAATAAAATCAAACCCAGTAAACGTGAAATTGATAGAGCTAAAAAGCAAGCGACAGTTTGTGCAAGATTGGTTTTGCCAAAATGATAAAGATATAAGGAGTAGAAGGGGACCTTATGTCAGGAAGAGAAAGATTCGTTTAAGTCACATGACTTCGCTTAACGAAAGCAGCGACCAACTGTAAATATATATTTTGTAGATACTTAGATATTCTCTCCTTCTTCGTAGACAATCTCATTCAACAAGATTAGACCTCGTCAATCACAGCTAGTAATGTTTCTCGTGACAGAAGTACTGCAATGTCGCTAATCTTACTAGTAGATTGTGAAAGGTGATAACGTTTCTGGATTTTTTATAGATAAAATAGAATGAAAGCATGCATGTGTGGAGAGTGAAATGTGTACAATACAATGAAAGTACTAAATGCTAACCATACAGATGCCTGGTCTTCTCTATAGGTATGGCCGTATGTTGTTTAATTTCACTAATCATACGCGATTGTTATGAGTAGTAGATATGGAATGGATGTTATTACATGTTTGCTTATACGTGATTGTTGCCATAGAAGCGTAATTGCGGAGCAATTCTTACAACTTAGATCCTCGGATAACTTGGATTTTTAGCCTGGGCCGATAAACTAAGTTGTGACAGGGCTGACTGTAGTTGACTACGAGCATAGACCAGCTCATAAGCATATATATTCCTGAAAGGTCTCCTCTTGGATAGAGTAGTCAATCTAATTCCTTTTACTATTATCATATCGTAGATCTAAAACTCTGTGTATCAGAAGTGATAAGGTAACATTCGTGGATACTGAATTCTAATAGTGAGCTATACAATTCATGATAAGCAAATGCTAGGAATCATCGGGCGTATACTGGTGTAGCAGGCCGAGTTAAAAGTTTCAATTCTTAAATTAGATTGGTAACTCGAGTACGCAATTTTTGTTTATTCTCGCTCTTAGGATCCTTTAGATATTGATAATATTGTTGGTGAGGTGAGCATTGTGCTGCTACTGTCAAGTTTGTACCTTGATGCCTTAGGTTCTGGGGCTAATAAATGTAAATTTGAATGATGGCCACCGGTATAGCCACACTCCTCTCAACACCCTCCCTCTTTTTTGCAAAATTCATTTCTACAAGGCGCGTATTCACGATGCGTGAACACCTTAGTAACGTTGTTATACTATATATAATTTATGCATTATTGGCTACAACGTTTGTAGCAGGAGTTTAACTGATCCAAGGGCGCCGATCTAAGGGACAAGATTACACACGATGTTTAGAAAGAGAAAAAGCGGTATCTACAGTAACATATTTAAACCTCATTAATTGTATACAGAGAGATCACGCACTATTAATACATCTGAGGACAAGACAGCGGCATAGAGAAAGATTGGTGAGACGAGTTAATTGCTCTGGGTGGCATGTGGTGTATATAGTAAAATAACATTGTTACAGTGTTCACGTATCGCAAATGCATGTTTTGTAGAATTGAATTTTACAGAAAAATCGGAGGGTTTAGAGAGCAGTGTGGCTGTACCGAAAAAGGGTTGTGGCTATGCCGATGGCCATTTTTATTAATCTTCTCACAATCTTAGATTCTGGGAAACGTATATTCTCTTAGATGATTAGGTGATATTATTACATTTTAACCATTAAAACACATATCATTATATATTTCAGCTTGTTAAGAACTATAAAATCCTTGCTACTGCCGAAACGTTTCGGGATCTAGCAGATCGTCGATATTTTTTTGATATGCACGCTCATAAAGCTAGATGGAAGAAACAATAATTGACATCTAATATGACCCGAGCCCAAGGTGTCTAGATGATGGTGAGAATAGTAGAGACCCGATTATAGTGGTACCCTCGATTATAAGACTATATGATATATTTTATTACCGAGTTGCATATATACGAGGGAACGGTGGTTAGTCTCAGACTAATAGTCTGGTACTTTGCATCAAAAAATAAAAGGCATTATTATAGGGATCCCTGATAAGTATTCTAGAATCCTAAAAAGAGCGGAGCAAAGAGAGACCCACAAACTTTGCGATAATCTTGTTGCAAAAGTCAGGGAGAGGTTCCCAGGCGGGAGACATTGACTTTTTTTTTGTTCGTAACAATCTTCTATGCATCATTTACTGTACTGATAAACGTCATACACATCCTTACTTGTCGGTTGGTCATAGCCCTACACTATCCCAACTCATAATTGTACCTTCAATGGGGTGAAGGACAGCAATATTTTGTTTTTAAAGCCTACATCACCATTAAATGTGACTCTTTTGGAACCATAAAAGCCATGATATTATACTTTTTGTATCTTCATATGCTAAAGGTAAGAATTTGAGAGGCAAGAAGCACTATCACGAATGATATGAAGCTTCTTTGTTGATATCGAATAGCCAGATATATTAGCTCACAAGTATCGAATAAGGGAGCACGATGTCAGTATATGAGGAGGTATGAGGATTAAAGTTTCTTTGAATAATTTCTGAATATTTTCAGTGGATTATCTTCATGAACTACTTTCCTCCCCATATGAGAAAAGAGAATATGGTGTCTACATTTCAAAGACTGATGACTAGTTGATAACTACAAAAGTAAAGCTGGGTAACTTAAAAATTGAACCACGAAACAAAGTTTTCGTTATAAAAGCAAGGTCATGAGATTTGAAGTAGTTATTTGGTAGATTTATATTGCACATTCGCTGTGTAATGAATTGAGTATGATAGATTTTGCAGTAATGAATACATATATGGGAATCGTTAAAGATCCCTAAGTTTCTGGTAAATATCCCTCACCCAGGGGTAGAGTGGGTCCAAGCTGCTAATTCGAGGCTCTCATTGGCTCTACTTACGAAAGTCAGAAAACCGTTACGGACTAGCTTGATACGTTGGTATTTATGTAAATAATTGCTGTTGTTTACTTTCCCTTCTTAGATAGGTTTGAATTCCATAAATTGCACTGGGTTAATTGTAGCTTTGTCTCTCTGTCTCACTGCATCGTGACACCACATATATAGCATCAATGTGAATACGACTGCAGTTCGCAAAAGATTATTTCCGCTACACCGTCCTTTGACCTTACACTCATTCTATTCAACACTGATCCCCACTCAGCATGTCTCTCGCACCCCGTCAACAGCTACTAAGGACCATGCATCATCGATGGTAATTGCTAACCAGTGGACCCTGCAAATTGCTGCTCAATGAACCCTGCCTAAAAAGGCCGATTAAACGGCCGATTTCGCCAGTTGCCCCCAGTTTTCACATTATGTAATAATTTCTTGATGATGTAATAGTTGCAAGATCCGCTTTTCGCCTTATTGTCATAGCAACTGAAAATAGGCATGCTACAAGAGTAAATAAATAACTTCATGCGTATTCACGCAAAAACATTCATCAATTCTTCGATACGAAAAATTAAACCACCACTAAAACTGCAACCTAAATATTGTCATTATCTATAATTTTAGACTACATTAACATGTAAGTGCCAGAAATAAACAAATTCTGTTACATAGTTAACTTTTCAGCAGTATAAAATTTTATCCTCACAAAAACGTGAATTCCAATAATACAAGCTATTTTAATTTTGTGAATTATATCAAGATGTCTTCTGTTTATTCATTCTCAGAAAGGTTCATGAACATAGAATCTGCCATAACTGCTTGCCGATCTATCGCAATTGAAAATGGCTATGGCTTGCGTTTGTCTACGAAAAAGACCAACCGTCAAGGCGTGATCACATCTCGTCAATTACTATGCGATCGTGCGGGACTTCATGATAGTTAGTCCAAGTGCATAAGAAAAAGTGGAACAATGAAGTGTAATTGCAAATTTTCTTTGTGGATTAGATTATCAGGTGATGAATATATCATCGACGTTAGTTCCCCAAACCATAATCATCCACCTTCTATATCAGCAACTGGCCATCCCTGTATTACATCCTTAAAGGAGCATGAGAAGGAAAATGTAATACGTAAATCAGAACTTGGAATTCCTCCAAGAACAATCCTTGCTGAGCTAAGACAGGATGATAGTCATGCCACTGCGAAGGGAATATATAATTGTTTGGCGACACATAGAAAGCTCCAACTTGGGGGGCAAACACAAATTTGCGCTCTACTAAGACTTCTGCGTGGAGAGGCAGATGACTATTTTAAAGTGGAGCATCAAGAGTGGTGGTTTGACTACTCAATTGACACGGAAAGTTGCTTGACGCACCTATTTTTCCTACACAAAACATCATTAAATTTATTGCGAAAATTTCCCGAGGTCATTATTATGGATTGTACATACAATACAAACCGATTTAAGATGCCGTTACTTCACATGGTTGGATGTACGAACATTAACTTTACTTTTGAGGTAGGTTATGTCTTCATGAGTCGAGAAACCGAGGGAGACTATCAATGGGCTCTTGATACCTTTACAAAGGTTCTTCAAGAGAATAGCATACAGGAACCCGGAGTCATTGTTACTGACAGAGAGCTAGCTCTCATGAATGCCATTGATCAAAAATTCCCCTCGTCGAAAAACATACTCTGTGCATGGCACATAAAGATGGCACTCCAGACCCATCTTGGTAAGGAATTAGACACAGACTCAGTGAAAGACTTTATGAAGGATTTTATGAAAGTTTGGAACGCACCAACAAGTGTTGAGTTCTCTAAGAACTGGAGTAGTTGCAAAGCCAAGTGGCTTGCCACAAATGATAACGGTGGAAGGATTGTCAAATATATGGAAGGTACATGGCTTCCATATGCTGAAAGATTTGTAATTTGCTTTGTCAATAGGTACCTTCGTCTCGGACACTTGACTAGTGGCAAAGCAGAAGGTGTTCACCACTATCTGAAGATGTTCATAGCAGAATCAACAGGACACTTATTTACTGTTGTGAAAAGAATTCAAATTGCTCTGGGTCAGCAGTATCAACGATATCTTGATCTACTTCATCAACAACAAGTTAAGGGTATCATGCAGGGATCATTCTTTCGTGATGTTAACACATTGATCTGTAGACATGCCTTGAAGCTTGTTGAGACTCAACTTGTATACCTTGAGAAGCACCAGGCAAAGTTTCGATCATTTGGTATTCCTATCCCGGAGTGTAACTGTAACTTCACACTCTCTCTGGGGGTACCATGTTATCATAGCCTTAAAGGAATGTTAGAAAAGTACGAGAAACTCAGACCAGATGATTTTCATCGTCATTGGCACCTAGCTCCGGTAAATCTTATGCCACCACAACAAGATGATCCCGACGGTAGTAGATCTAGGGTGGGACAAGAATGCTTAGCAGGAAATCAAAATGCAAGCGGTGATATTCCCAATAGTTACCAGAGTAGAAAACATACCATGGAGGTAGTACAAGAACCGGTGGCTAAACGCTCAAGAAGAATGAGTTTAGCGGCTAATCTAAATCCGGCAAATGCTGTTGTAAATGAAGTCGTTAACTCGACTCTACGCTGTACATCACATCATGAAGATGGAATCACAATTAATATTGAAGATGAAGATTTAGTACAGTCAGCTGCAATTACAAATTCACCTTCAGAAAGTCTAATTTCCACTAGAAGGCAGCGTTTATGTAGCGGATGCGGTCAACCCGGACATACCTTTCGTACATGTGGTAGACGAAGAGTTAGAGTTATCAGTAATTAGTGGATTTCTAATCAGAATGACCGTTATAATAAAGAAAGGTATATGTGGAGGAAGAGAGGTGACAGTGGTATATGTGGAGGAAGTTTCTAACTTGTTATTTGATTCATAGTAAATGCGCAAGAGCTGTTTGTTTACTCTTGTAGCATGCCTATTTTTAATTGCTATGACAATAAGGCGAAAAGCGGATCTTGCAACTATTACATCATCAAGAAATTATTACATAATGTGAAAACTGGGGGCAACTGGCGAAATCGGCCGTTTAATTGGCCTTTTTAGGCAGGGNCTATTACATCATCAAGAAATTATTACATAATGTGAAAACTGGGGGCAACTGGCGAAATCGGCCGTTTAATCGGCCTTTTTAGGCAGGGCTCACTGGTTAGCAATTACCTCATCGATTTATCTATTTCATTACGTAATCTGCGGCCGTTTAATATGCCCACGACTTGTAATTGCTAGTTGGCCTCAATAAAATAAGCAACTCATAGTTGACTAGATGACCAGAACACAATATCTTATCCATTTCAACGATTCATATGTTTTAGGGGAATAAATAATATATTTATTATTAAGTCGTTTCGAAATATAGAAATTCACTTGCTTCTATTGATCAAATTTCTGCTAAATTCTCCTATCTTTCTAATTCCAAACTCCCGCGCTTCGTTAACCGAATTCCCAGCTTACCAACACGACAATTCTTGACAAAACACGAGCAGCCATGTGTTTTCTTTTTGTCACAATGTGTGTGGATCTGATTATTTCTTGTTTATGAACTACTATAGATATACCAAATACTTATCATTAGGTGACAAATTACATGAATCTTAATCTACTCTGTCTATAATCGGTAACCTCACCTTTCCTTTCTCTTCTAATCAGCCAGGGCTGTACAATACTATTATATATGAAACCACCCGCGGTTTGACTCACAAGAAAAAATTTGATATTGAGGAGGTCTGAGACTAGCTGAATCTTGACCTTGTCCGAAGAGAGATTTTTTTTTGCGATTAGAGGTTATCTACGTAATCTTCTTTCATACTATCATAAACCTGCTTTGAGAGCATTCAAAAGTTTTGATCAGAAGCTGTATCCACAAGACTAAAATTAAAATTGATCTCTTATTTAATTCCACCCCTTTAGTATAGCCAACGATAACCTCTTGCGACTTGGTCCTTATGAGAAAGAGAATGTGGAAGTGTTTCATTGAGCTTCAAATCAGGTTTGAAAGATGTTTATTACATTCCTGTAGTGTTACTATCTTGTAGGCCGCATCTTTTGTAAGTATACAAGTCAGTAATATAAAGTTTTTGAAGTCAAATTAGCCGTTCTAAAGTATTCCCCAGTTCATGATTTTATAGGTGCATAGTTATGAGCTGAAGTGATTTAATCTACACTCAGAAATTTGAAATTCTGGAGGCTTAAAATCAAGGTTTTATCGTAAAACTTAAATATAATTTTTTACAAATGGTTCTCAAATCCGCTGTAAGCAACTGAGTATGTATGGCATCGTGATGTGTCAAGGTTTGGCCCCAAAAAGGTAAATTATCCGAACCATTCAAATTTAGTTATGCAAGGTTAACATTTAGAAGAGCTGTGGGTGAGCGTAGTGAAGGTTTTGTATTACATAATACCGTTGAGAAATGGTACATGGACCTTAGCAATTCCCTCAATAGCGTTCCCAATGAAGTCTACGTTCACATATAAATCTTAACGGATAGAGCTAGTCTTTTGCAACTCGGAATAGTTTAATCGATTACAAAATGACTACTACTCGTTGACTCCATTGGAATTCTTTTTTTGCCAACTTTCAAAAATAATTAGCACCACAACTCTATTCATATAGTGAGATAATTCGTATGTTTATCATTTAACGTCGCATATTAATGAGAATTAAAGTACTCTCAAGCTGAGGTTGGGGGCTACAACTTGGCTCATTCAGAATATTTATAAGTGCTATGGTTGTTGAGAAAACAGCGTCGGAACGCGAAATTCTTGATCTTGAGAAGCCACCGATGCTTGGAGGCGACCTACGGTGCAAAAATCTTAAGAATTGCTTAGTCAGCATCCAAATCTGGCATTCGAACAGTCTGAAATTTATGTTTCTATCAACCTACCTCAACAAGTTTACATTTTACGATAAAGTACTCTGTGGGGTAAAAATGTGGAGCTCAATTGCGCGCCCGATTTAAAATAAAAACCGCGGTCTCTAGTGTTGCGATTGTTGGTGTAATAATTATTTAGTTTTGTATTTGGACTAAAGGAGTTGGTGCCAATTCTCTATGAAACTTGGCGAAAGAAATTTCTATTAAGCCAACAAGTACTGGTGGCGCTAATAATTATTTATTTATACAGCTTCAAATTTTTGTTATTCGTTCACAAAATGGGCGAACGTTATTTTTTCAAAGATTTGAGAATAGGGAGCCACATCATGATACTGTTTTTTGCTCAAACTATTATATGCTTAACATTCATATAAAGCAGAGTTTTTTTCTCTTAGTAAAATAAGCTCTTTCTAGTGAAACACGAGCTCAGATTTGAGAGCGTTTCCTTTATTGGTTTAACCTTGATCGTTGTAGAGAAAATAAAGTATTGCACATGAGTCAAACCCCTTTCAAAAAGTACTCACAAGCTGGTGCCATATTTAAACAAGTATCGGGAATGATTTAAATATTCTTAGGATTCAACATATATTTAACCTCTATTTTGAGAGAAGTTGTGGTAAATGAAAGCGAAGCATGGATTGTACTTAGAAGAGAATCAATAGACCTACATGGCCTCGCTTTGTACACAAGATTTAGTGGCATGGTGATTAGATTGAGAAGCTATCCTTTACAATAGGGTTGTAATATTTCTACCTCTAGTAGAAGTATAATATATCATGAATTGTAATATTTTGTATTTCAGCGGTAAGGAGTCCTTCTTATAATGATCCATCATTCCTTCAGATAGATACACAAATCTTGCAGCCGGAAAAAGTCTAGGACTAAAATAGCTTACAGTTCCCAGGCTAGCTTCCATAAGTTTGTCATGATGATTGTAAATTGTTTGAACTTATTTTGACTGAAAACTAATTTATTTTAAATTAAATTTGATTTGACTTGATTATTACCATTAAGTCAAATAAAACAATTTCTCCTATTGGCTCTATTTCTTTTGTTGCGTTTCCTTGAGAACTTTTTTCACAATTTTCTGCTCCTCAATCAAAAATGCTCGCACAATCCGATCCCGAACACAGCTGGCACATCTTGAGCCACCATATGCGCGTTGAACAGTCTTTTTAGGTCGTGAAATCTGTGAATATTTTCGAGGTCTGAGTGCTGGAATCTGTAACATAGATTAGTATTGTTTTTTTCTCTAGTATTGTGAAATAAATTAGTTTGATCTAGAGAGGCCGGTCTCTTTAAATTATTTGATCAAATTATAGCGTCTAGAAAAACTTCAATTCTTCAGGAATTTACGAAGTGTGAAGTCGATCTTGTATTTGCCATTCGATCATTTATACAGACGTCCTGCTTTGCTCTTTTTTTAAAAAAAAAAGCATAAACAACTCACTCCTGATAGCTTATTACCACAATCCCCACACTTAGGAACGGTGCCTGCTTTTTTGATATGGAGATATCGTAAGGAACCACCGGGAGTCTTGACAACACGAACTTTATTCGATCGAGTGTTGTACCTAGATACTTAGAAAAAGTTGGGTTTCTTTGTTGAGAAGCTTACGGGTTTCGACGTCTATATGTCAGTCTGTTGGAAGTCATAATTTCGTTTGAAATATGTCTGTCGTCGAATTTGAGAAGTCCCGAGGTGGTATTGTTGATTAATGATGACAGTTAATGAGGGTTTGTGGGAACTGCACAGCCGAATAAGCGAGGCTTCAGCCTTGGACTAATACAAAGTAAACGCGCTGGCGCTAATGAGACCAAGGATATATAACAGCGCGGTCTTCTTTACGCGTCTGGTCAGAAGCACAGAATAGTTGATAAATATGTCGTTCGCACTACCATCTCTTCCTCCTGGGTGGAATCCTGGGTCTTCATCGATTTCTCCTTCGATGGGTGCTCCTCCAGGACCCCCACCAATTGCTCCTCCTCCTCCTTTATACAGACCTCCTGCTGACCCTCACATTGCCAAGTTTGCACAGAAAAAGAAAGAATGGCTCAGAGCCCGGCGGAACAGATTTGGGGAAAAGCGAAAGGGGGGCTTTGTAGAAACAATGAAAGCAGATATGCCGCCCGAACATCTTAGGAAGATTGTGAAAGATATTGGAGATGTCTCACAGAAGAAATTTAGCAGTGATAAGCGGAGTTATCTTGGGGCGTTAAAATATATGCCTCATGCGGTCATGAAGTTACTTGAGAACATGCCTATGCCATGGGAGTCAACTAGAGATTTAAAGGTATTGTATCATATCAATGGATGCTTAACGCTCGTCAATGAAACCCCAAGAGTTATTGAACCTATTTTTCATGCGCAATGGGCTACAATGTGGGTATGTATGAGAAGAGAAAAAAGTGATAGAAGGCATTTTAAGCGTATGCGAATTCCACCTTTCGATGACGAAGAGCCCCCGTTATCGTGGTCTGAAAATATTGAAGATGTGGATCCTCTAGAGCCAATTCATATGGAATTAGATGAGACAGAAGATGCTGCAGTATTTGATTGGTTCTATGAAAATAGACCTCTTCTTGATACCTCACATGTAAANAGCCCCCGTTATCGTGGTCTGAAAATATTGAAGATGTGGATCCTCTAGAGCCAATTCATATGGAATTAGATGAGACAGAAGATGCTGCAGTATTTGATTGGTTCTATGAAAATAGACCTCTTCTTGATACCTCACATGTAAATGGACCAAGCTATAAAAAGTGGAATCTCGATCTGCCTCAGATGGCAACCTTATATCGACTGAGTCACCAGCTTCTCAGTGATTTAGTTGATAAAAATTACTTCCATATGTTTGACCTCAATAGCTTTTTAACTGCAAAAGCTCTCAATGTAGCAATCCCAGGAGGACCAAAGTTTGAGCCTTTATACAAAGATGTAGATCCAAATGATGAGGATTTTGGCGAATTTAATGCCATTGATCGCATTATATTTCGATCTCCAATCAGGACTGAATATAAAGTTGCATTTCCATTCCTTTATAATTCATTGCCAAGGAGCGTTAAGCTCTCTTGGTATTCATACCCCCAGGTGGTATACGTACGTGTTGAAGACCCAAGCTTGCCAGCATTCTATTTTGATCCGGTTATAAATCCAATATCTTCAAGATCTGTCGCTCCACGAAATATAACTATTAGTCACGAAGACGAAATCTTCGGGTTTGGAAATAATGAAGAACCTGAAGAATCTGCTTATATTCTGCCTGCAGATGTTGAGCCTTTTCTTGCGGATGAAGAACTTTATACAAATGATACAACATCTGCGATTGCTTTGTGGTGGGCACCATTTCCATTTGATAGACGTTCAGGAAAAATGGTTCGGGCACAAGATGTACCACTTGTTAAACAATGGTATTTGGAACATTGTCCACAGGGTCAACCAGTTAAAGTTCGAGTATCGCACCAAAAGCTATTAAAGACTTATGTTCTGAATGAACTCCATAAAAAAAAACCAAAAGCACAGAACAAGCAAAGCCTTACTAAGTCATTAAAACAAACTAAATTTTTTCAACAAACAACTATCGATTGGGTTGAAGCCGGTCTTCAAGTTTGTCGCCAAGGGTTTAATATGTTAAATCTTCTAATTCATCGAAAAAATTTGACATATTTACATCTAGATTATAACTTTAATCTCAAACCAGTAAAAACTCTCACCACAAAAGAGCGCAAAAAGTCTCGTTTTGGGAATGCATTCCACCTTATGCGCGAAATTCTTAAGTTAACCAAACTTATTGTTGATGCTCAAGTTCAATATCGTCTTGGAAACATTGATGCTTTTCAACTTGCTGATGGTATTCTTTATATTTTTAATCATGTTGGTCAGTTAACTGGTATGTATCGATACAAGTATAAATTAATGCATCAAATACGGTCATGTAAAGATCTCAAGCATCTTATTCATTATCGATTTAATTCTGGTCCAGTCGGGAAGGGTCATGGATGCGGATTCTGGGCTCCTGCTTGGAGAGTTTGGCTATTTTTCATGCGCGGAATCATACCTTTATTAGAAAGATGGCTTGGAAATCTTCTATCGAGACAATTTGAAGGGAGACATAGTAAAGGTGTTGCCAAAACTGTGACCAAACAACGTGTTGAGTCTCATTTTGATCTTGAGCTACGTGCGTCCGTCATGGCCGACCTAATGGATATGATGCCTGAAGGAGTCAAGCAGAACAAAGTAAACACAGTTTTACAGCATTTATCCGAGGCATGGCGGTGCTGGAAAAGTAATATTCCATGGAAGGTGCCTGGTTTACCAGCCCCTGTTGAAAATATTATACTTCGTTATGTGAAAAGTAAGGCAGACTGGTGGATTTCTGTTGCTCATTATAATAGAGAACGTATACGTCGTGGTGCTACAGTCGACAAAACGGTTGCAAAGAAAAATTTGGGTCGTCTAACTCGATTATGGCTTAAGGCTGAACAAGAGAGGCAGCATAACTACATGAAAGATGGTCCCTACGTTTCCTCGGAGGAAGCTGTGGCTATCTATACCACTACTGTTCATTGGCTAGAGTCACGAAAATTTTCCCCTATACCATTTCCAAGCGTATCTTACAAGCATGACACTAAGATTCTAATTCTAGCTTTGGAACGCCTTCGTGAAGCATACTCTGTTAAAGGAAGGCTGAATCAAAGTCAACGTGAAGAGCTAGCTTTAATTGAACAAGCATATGATAGTCCAGGAACAACACTAGAGAGAATCAAGAGGTTCCTTCTAACTCAAAGAGCATTTAAAGAAGTGGGAATTGACATGAATGATAATTACAGCACAATAAACCCAGTTTATGATATAGAGCCTGTCGAAAAAATTAGTGACGCCTATCTTGATCAGTATCTTTGGTATCAAGCAGACCAACGCCATCTCTTTCCTGCATGGATCAAACCATCTGACTCAGAGGTTCCGCCGCTTCTTACCTATAAATGGGCGCAAGGGATAAATAATTTGGATAAGGTGTGGGAAACTGCTGATGGGGAATGTAATGTCATGATTGAGACACAGCTCTCTAAAGTATATGAAAAGATAGATCTAACCCTTCTCAACCGACTTTTGAGACTTATTTTGGATCACAATTTGGCTGACTACATTTCTTCAAAAAATAACGTTCAGCTAACATACAAAGATATGAATCACATAAATAGCTATGGCATGATACGTGGTCTACAGTTTTCCGCTTTTGTCTTCCAGTATTATGGTCTTGTACTTGATCTACTTTTACTCGGTCTTAAAAGAGCAAGTGAGATTGCAGGTCCACCAGCAAGTCCCAATGACTTTCTTCAATTCAGAGACCGTGAGACTGAAACTAGGCATCCTATAAGATTGTACACAAGATATATAGATCGAATTTGGGTTTTTTTTAGGTTCACAGCGGAAGAATCTTGCGATCTTATTCAAAGGTTTCTTACGGAACAACCAGATCCAAATTTTGAAAATGTAATCGGATATCGTAATAAAAAATGTTGGCCTAGAGATTCTCGTATGCGCCTTATGAGACATGATGTAAATCTAGGCCGTGCAGTATTCTGGGACCTCAAAAATAGATTACCTAGATCAATAACCACTATAGAATGGGATGATACTTTCTCAAGTGTTTATAGTAGAGATAATCCCAATCTACTATTCTCAATGTGTGGGTTTGAAGTTCGCATTTTACCAAAAATACGTAATCAGAATGATGAGTTTCCCGTCAAAGATAGTGTGTGGTCACTCGTCGATAACACCAGTAAAGAAAGAACTGCTCACGCATTTCTCCAGGTCACAGAAGAAGATATTGCAAAATTTAACAATCGTATTCGTCAGATTCTAATGTCCTCTGGCTCTACTACTTTTACCAAGATTGCTAACAAGTGGAATACAAGCTTAATTGCTCTTTTTACCTACTATCGTGAAGCTGCAGTGTCAACGGTAAACCTTTTAGATACGATTGTGAAGTGTGAAACAAAAATTCAAACTCGTGTAAAGATAGGATTAAATTCAAAAATGCCATCTCGATTTCCTCCAGCCGTATTCTACACCCCTAAGGAATTAGGTGGATTAGGAATGATTTCGGGCTCACATATCCTCATTCCAACTAGTGATAAGCGATGGTCAAAACAAACAGATGTTGGGGTAACACATTATCGAGCCGGTATGAGTCACGATGAAGAAACCTTGATTCCTAATATCTTCAGATATATAATTCCTTGGGAGGCCGAGTTCATTGATTCTCAGCGGGTTTGGACAGAATACTCTCAAAAACGTCAAGAAGCTAATCAGCAAAACCGAAGACTCACTCTTGAGGACCTTGAGGATAGCTGGGATCGGGGTTTACCTCGAATTAATACTTTGTTCCAAAAAGATCGTAGTACTTTGAGTTTCGATAAGGGTTTCCGTGCACGAACAGAGTTTAAAACATATCAATTGATGAAGAGTAATCCATTTTGGTGGACGAGTCAGAGACATGATGGAAAGTTATGGAACTTAAATGCTTATCGAACCGATGTCATACAAGCACTCGGTGGAGTTGAAACTATTCTGGAGCATACACTATTCAAGGCAACTGCCTTTCCCTCTTGGGAAGGTCTATTTTGGGAAAAGGCTTGTCTTGCCAAAGGAACGTTATTGCTGCGTTTTGACGGTACCATAGTTGCTGTAGAAGAGGTTAAAGAAGGAGATCTACTGATGGGACCAGATTGTGGGCCTCGACGTGCGTTTAACATTGTTAGTGGAAAAGATCAACTTTATCGTATCAAGATGGATAATAACCTTGATGATCTTGTTGTTACGCCTAATCATATCTTAGTTCTTCATCGAAAGCAGCTTCCCGAACAAACATTGCAATCAACACACGAAATAGCACCAGTCAAAAATCAAATTGAAGAAAAGCCTCTGAGTGGCAACAAATCTAGAACTGAAGATTGCTATGAAATCATAGAGATGACTGCTAGTCGTTTTGCTGCATTAACTTCAGATGAAAGGAGTGAATACCGACTCTTCAAGTCCCCTGATAAAAAATCTAAAAACATTGACTCTCAGTCTGAAATAATAAGGTATAAAGTTAAAAACATATATCTAGAATCAGAGTTAAAAGAGTGGGCTGGTTTCCGAGTAGATCACGATCAGCTTTATCTACGCCATGACAACTTAGTACTTCATAACAGCGGATTTGAAGAAAGTATGAAATTTAAGAAGCTCACCAATGCTCAAAGATCTGGTCTTAACCAAATTCCCAATCGTAGATTTACTCTCTGGTGGTGTAAGTAAAATTTTACCTTTTTTTGTAAGTACAATGCTGTCGGGAATGTAACTAACTTATTCAAGCTCCCACAATTAATCGTGCAAATGTTTACGTCGGCTTTCAAGTTCAACTTGATTTAACCGGAATCTTTCTTCATGGAAAGATTCCCACGCTTAAGATTTCCCTTATTCAAATATTTAGAGCTCATTTGTGGCAAAAAATACATGAGTCCGTTGTGATGGATCTTTGCCAGGTCTTTGATCAGGAGCTTGAACAACTGGGAATCGAGACAGTACAAAAAGAAACTATTCATCCTAGAAAGTCATATAAGATGAACAGTTCTTGTGCTGACATTCTTCTATTTGCAAGTCACAAATGGAATGTGACTAGGCCATCTATCCTCTTTGACACTAAAGATATAATAGAGCCTACTACGACTAACAAATTCTGGATTGATGTGCAACTTCGTTATGGTGATTATGACTCCCATGATATCGAACGATACGTTCGTGCTAAATATCTGGATTATACGACTGATAGTATGAGTATCTATCCATCTCCTACAGGACTCATGATTGGGATTGATCTTGCTTATAATCTGTATTCGGCTTATGGTCAATATTTTCCTGGATTGAAAACTCTTATTCAGCAGGCTATGGCTAAAATAATGAAGGCTAATCCTGCCCTTTACGTTTTAAGAGAGCGAATTCGCAAGGGCCTCCAATTATATGCCTCTGAGAGTAATCAAGAGTTTTTGAACTCCCAAAATTATTCGGAACTTTTCAGCAACCAAATTCAATTTTTCATTGATGATACTAATGTTTACCGTGTAACAATTCATAAAACCTTCGAAGGAAATTTGACGACCAAGCCTATAAATGGTGCGATCTTCATCTTTAATCCTCGCACCGGCCAACTTTTCCTAAAAGTGGTCCACACTATTGTTTGGGCCGGTCAAAAACGTTTAGGACAGCTAGCAAAATGGAAAACTGCCGAAGAAGTGGCTGCATTAATTCGATCACTTCCAGTTGAAGAGCAACCGAAGCAGTTGATTGTAACTCGTAAAGGACTTCTGGATCCCCTTGAAGTACATTTACTTGATTTCCCTAACATTTCAATTCGTGCGTCTGAACTCCAACTGCCTTTCCAGGCTGCAATGAAAGTAGAGAAACTAGGTGATATGATTCTTAGAGCCACCGAGCCTCAAATGATGCTTTTTAATCTTTACGACGAATGGTTAAAATCTATTTCTTCATATACTGCATTCTCTCGACTTATTCTAATTTTACGAGCACTTCATGTAAATCAAGACAAAACAAAGTTACTCCTTAGGCCCGATAAAACTGTCATAACTCAAGAGCATCATATTTGGCCTTCGTTTTCCGACGAAGATTGGATCAAAGTAGAAACCCAACTTAGAGATTTGATTTTGAATGATTATGGCAAGAAAAATAATGTTAATACCTCTAGTCTTACGAGTAGTGAAGTCCGTGATATCATATTAGGAATGGAGATTAGCGCTCCATCCATGCAACGTCAACAAGCAGCTGAAATTGAAAAACAACAGCAGGAGCAGCAACAACTCACAGCAGTTACTACCAGGACTCAGAATGTGCATGGTGAAGATATTATTGTCACTACAACTTCTCAGTTTGAACAGCAAACATTTGCATCGAAAACAGAGTGGCGCACTCGTGCTATCGCAACATCCAATCTTCGAACAAGAGCCAATAATATTTATATATCATCTGATGACATCAAAGAAGATGATCATTTTACTTATATTATGCCAAAGAATATTCTCAAACGTTTCATCACTATTGCAGATCTTCGAGTTCAGGTTGCTGGTTATCTATACGGCCAATCGCCTCCCGATAATGATCAAGTTCAAGAGATTAAATGTATAGTAATGATTCCACAAATAGGAAGCACACGTGATATACAACTACCCCATCAACTTCCTCAACATGAGTACCTCGAAAAGCTAGAGCCATTGGGTATTATTCATACTGTCTCTGGAAACGAGCCCCCATATATGACTGCAATGGATGTTACTCAACATGCTCGACTTATGAATGCACATAAATCTTGGGATAAGAAAACGGTTAGTATGACTGTATCTTTCACCCCAGGTAGTGTATCCCTTGCATCTTGGGCCCTCACTCCAGCCGGATATAAATGGGGTGTAGAGAATAAAGATTTGGGAAGTGACCAGCCTCAGGGCTTTAGTACATCTATGGGAGAGAAGTGTCAATTACTATTAAGTGATAGAATTCGGGGTTATTTTCTTGTCCCAACCAACAGTATCTGGAATTATAGTTTTATTGGTAGCTCATTTAGTGGTGTCGAAAAGAAGCCTATCCATGTTAAGATTGATACACCAATACCATTCTACTCGGCAGAGCACCGACCACTTCACTTTCAATCTTTTGCAGAAATTGAAGATACGTATTTCGATAGAGACGATAGCTTTGCATAAAAATTGATAAGGGGGATACTTTGAGGGTCTAGATTAGGATTCACATACGGCCTGATGTCGAACGGGGAGTTAAATGTATCATTTCGGGTTCCTTCAAGGTATCAAGGCGTTGGTTGAAAAGATTTGTTTAAATGTAGTTTAATGTGATAAAATTCAAATTCTCAATTCCCTCTCCAATTTGACTCTCATAATTTAATTCAAAATACCTTTCTATCCTCCTAACTACAGTTCTAGTCCATGAGCTTGGGTCCTAGGCCAATTATATAGTCTTAATTTCTATTATAGTTTAAGCGAGCCAATGCGCAGTATCCTACACGTAAACCCAAGAGTGATTCAATGTGGCGATCTTTTTAATGAATACGCAATGTAGTGGGTCGACTGGAATCCTTTCGATTCACGAGGGAGATCAGGTTGATCACTCGAAAGCAACCTGCCAAGCCCCTAACGTTTCGTAGTTTTGTGAGTGGGATTGGGATTGAGATTGAGATTAGGAATTAGAGTAGAGATGCACGTAGATGGAGCAGAGGCATGTTTAGTTTAAAAGAATTATGATATTTTGTGAATCGTTCACGATTTTTAGCACGCTTTGCCCTAAGCACTACCACTATCAGTTAAATGATAGCGAGCACGTAAAGTAGTATTTTGCAACTCCTTTTGATGGCGCCTGGGAACTCTTTCTTCCACTGGGAAAGATGCCAAGAAAAGAAGCAACTCTACTCTTCAGGATCTCTATTCATCACCTTGGGGCTCAGTTGGCTAAATCTCTACATCACAATTCCTCATAATCCATTGGACGAATAACTCATACATCTGTGTCAGGAAATTTATAGTGAAAGGCTCTACTTTATCACTCTCATAGATTTTTATAAAGATAAGCGTTTGATTCGAGCGGTGAAACACTGGTTGGACTTTCTAGGGGCGGTAGATTAGATTCCTATGCGACTCATTGGATGAGAACTACAGCTGCTCATCATGAAAGACCATGGGAGGAATGGCTAAGGTTTTCCTGATGGGACCTTCTCACTGAAATTCCTTATTAGTTTTTCTCTCGGCCTACGACCTTTGAGTCATGGTAAATACGGTCTGTCCCATTTGATCCAGAGTAACTTGCTAGCATATCTTGATATTAGGAAAATTTGGGCACTGGGTGGGCATTGCTGGAGATTAGGGGATCATGTGTTCTAGATATCCTCCATACGCCTTTTATCCACCCTAGACGATAATTTATAAAACAAAAACAATCAAAAAAATCATCATTTTAAGTGATGGATTTCAAGATAAATAATCTCAAATAATTTGAAGACATTTTACCAGTAAGTAGGTGTATTCTAACATCTCTTTCTGATAAGCAGCGTTTTTAATTGAGTTATGCTCTTCTTTTTTTTTTAGCTCCAGCAACACGTGGATTTCATGCACGATTTGTCATCCTGATTCTCACGAAGATTTCACGAAGATTTCAATTTTTCTTAACACTTAAATTTGAAGCTCAACGTCATCATATTAATAGCAGAGAGTTGGAATTGAAGATTGATAGAATTATATTTCCATTAGGTTGTGATTTAACGAAATATTTGTCATTAAAATATAAGTTGAAGAGCGCAAGTTATGACGGTAACAAAAAGCAGTGATTTTTCAGCTCGCATAAACAGAATAGAAAAGCTAGCTTCTCTTTAACGTCTTTTTATTTTTTATAAATTTGACTACCTTTATCGCAGATAATTGCGACAACCATATCATTTTTCTGCATGTTGGAACGCATATTTATGCACTTGCTAGAATAATACACATGTATTAGTAATCATGTATTAGTAATCAGTGACGTCATTTCATCCATAC
>QVIK01000461.1:0-41582 GCA_003957845.1 Oidium heveae
CCTATTAATGTATTTAGTTCCTCATAGATAGAATATTAACAGTTAAAGGCACAAGTTGCTGCGTCTTAACCGGCACTTACAGCCTATCACAGACCAGATCCTGAGAGCGACGGTAGTAATATATGATGTTTTAATTTGTCGTAGTACTAGTCTTCGGAACCTGTGTTCTCATGCCTATCAAGTGAGACTAGTGAGTTGAGAAATTGCTCCATCAAAAATCCGTATTATCTAATATCTTTAGCACTTGTCTTAGCTATACGTTCAAAGCTGATAGGCATTTGCTGGAGTTCAAAATAATAAGATAATTCAAGCTGGTTTATTTGGCCCAATTAGTACATCGATTAATACGAGTCTTTAGGGTCTAATCATGGCAATTACTAATAGATTTTCTTCAATCATTTATATCAAATATTATATCGCCCCATTGATCAATTCGGGCACAGGAAGAACACGTTTCTGGTAGTTCCTGTGGCAAGTTTTTCGACTCTTACCTTGCTATTTGATTTGAATATCGCTGTTCAGGCATTAGTGAGCTTAATTGGTTCAAGAATATATCATTTCGGACTGAAATTTGGGCGTTTAATCTGTAAGTATGAATAATAGTTGCTGCCAGTATGTGAATTTTGGATTCAGAGAATAATCTTGAACAAAGAAGGGTAATTTATTACTTGGATATTTAATTTTAATAGATAAGATATAAGAATGATTTGAAAATATGATATAATGTAGGATAAGATAATAGGGAGGATCTGGCTTCAGATTCGAATTTTGATATAAACTAAACTTTTCATATGACGGCTAATCTGCAAGAACCTAGCAAAAGCATCAATTTTCACTTCTATCAACTTTAGCGCCCAACATGCTTATAAAACGGTGTTATTATCGAATGTGTCCTACTATAAAGGGTTAATATGCATAGAGTATATATCAATAAAAGTATCGTAAATTCTGTCTATCTCAATCTATCTAAGTGGAAAGGGTATAAGGATATTGAAATTTACATCAGCCAATAGAAACAGCCAGCTGTTTCTATACGGTATTCATAAATTACGTGTGTCTCCCCCATGGATCTTTCCCATACTTACACAGTTATTTATTTGTTCAAAATGCGAAGAAAAATGCCGGTATCTAGCATATACATTACGGAATTTTCCTAGCGATAAAAAATTTTCTAGTTGTCAGTGAGGCAGGTAGTAGTAAACAAGGTGATGTCATTCTTAATTTAACATCAACAAGCTTAGGGGCATTTATGGGCCATTTGTCAAGGTTTTTTTTTACTGCTAAAAAAAAACTGACATCACGATATAAAAATGGTTCCAATATTTTTCTAATATTATAGCTATATAATTAAATACTTATTTATTGTGAAAATATGATAAAAGTCTGGATAGGAGGCAATTGTGAACATTTTGATGGATTTTTTGCTCCTAAATCATCATGTGGAAAGTTTGATTTCTATCCAATTCTCGAGTCTATCTAATTACATATAAAATTGAGTCCAAGTCTAGCGACTTGAAAAAAGAGTTTTAAGAGGGAGCGGAGGGTTCTCATGAAAATTCCACTAAAAAATGTAGGTTTTTTAGTGATTAGAGGAGCTTTTTATTCCAAATTCTAATCTCCTCCTAAAGAATATCAAGAAAGGCAGACAGACGGTCAGACGTCAATAATACAGCATCGATCGAATAATTGGTTGATGAAGTATTTGCTAAGTACTATGTTATGCCCGCTAATTATCAAGCGGAGATCATGCGATTCGACAAAATCGCTAAAATATTATGAACCTGATCATTTAATTCGAAAATACATTACTTGCTGCAAAACTAAACCAAAATTAATATGACCAGGGCGAGGATCGAACTCGCGACCAACAGCGATCTCATTGTAAAGCTGGTGTGATAGCCACTACACCACCCGGCCGTGGTATTCTAGAAACTAAAAAACATTATATAATTGTACTTTTTGGATTATTCAGCCAATTTTCTATCAAAACGGGCGACCTCAACCGTCGTCGACTTTTAATGTTCTAACCAACGAAGAACAAAAGCTTCACCCATACGTCATTAAGAGGTAATAATATAGCAACTGTTAAAAAGACTTTCCATTTCACCAGCACAAATAGACACTTTTAAACTAGTTCGTTCAGGTTTTGCAAAAAGTCCACGATATAAAGTACAGGTGAAAAGCTACTTACAGCCGCCGTACAGCTATCTTCCTCTGGTGCTTGATTAGAAGCAGCCTTCAACTGGTCATCTATCATGATGCCGATAGTTCCAAATTCAATCTGTACAGAAAAAGGTCAAGTTGAAATAACAAAGAAAATACTTGCAAACAAAAATGAAAGACTTTCTTTACTGCGCCCAGCCTCCTTGGAACATTATGGCCGCAACCTGCCAAATGCTCGACGTAGAACATTTAAGGCATAATTTATTGAGCTTTCTGCACTGGTTTCTGCGTTTTGGATGAATCGGGGATCATGAGGAAGTTCAAAAACAAAACCGATTGATTTTGGTAAACGTTGCAACGGTTACCATTCGCCTAAAAATTGTTCAACAGATCCTTGTGGAAATTACGCCTCAAATATGCATTTTGAAGATTTATGTATGGCCCCCACCAAATGTAAAAACTTTGGAGGTCCACATCGTTCTGATAGCTGTAGATGTCTCGTTCGGCCCACACGTAACGGGCAGCCTACGAATCAACGATTAAAGACTTTCCGAAAAGTTGGTGAATGCAAATATTAAGCTTTAGCACGAGCGAAGCTACCGGAGAAAAAGTAGCAACCCTTGAAAGCAAAAGGGTCATATCTAAAAGTCAACCTGATGTTATTGATTCGATGCTTCTCAAAAGTCATCTGTTGAAGATACGATAGGTGACCAAATGCGATTGTGAAGGACGACCAAGAAGGTCGTCCTCTACCTCAAGCTCTCAAATTTATGTAGATTGATCTAGGAAGAGAAGGGATAACCCAGGATAGTGCATTAGCTCGCGCCTGCAAATTAAAAGTTGATATCCTCTAAGTTTAAGAACCAAGGTGGGTAGACCAAACAAAACTAAATCACATCCTTTCTTTGAACGTCACCTTCCTTTTAGTGGAGAAGATGTAAGACCCCGGGCTGTGACTTAAACTCGTTTACACGAAATAGGAGTATCAGCAAATCAGATTTTCCCATTCTCTTGTCTGACTGGGGACTACTGCTGTATTTTAGTCAACAGTATGGCTTTCTTAAATTTTTATAAGGAGCCTCATAATATTTCAGGAGTTCGGCCATTGATAAGCTGGACTCCACCTCCGCGTTCAATTGCCACAGGAGATTTTAATTTGGTACACTGGACTTGGCACCCGGTGCAGCACATACATATGGATAAGTTGAAGAAAATAACATGTCTTGCCTCATCATAGGAGAGCCGACGCACCGAGCTGGAAGTACTCTTGATTTAAGTTGGTCTAATATTATCGGAGCAAGTGTATGTGTCAGTTTTCGTGAACTTATGTATTGATGGCAGGTATTGATAGAGGTGTTTTTTTGAGGGGATGGTTGGGATAAAGAAGATAAAAGTATCTATAGGGTATCTGTTGATTCTCTGAAGGATCTTTGAGAGTACTAGAGGAGACTGGAGGGACCGAAGGAACTAAGGAGGCTAAAGGGGACTGAAGCGAACTAAAGGTTTGAACAGGAGGTAACCTCGAATTGATATTTTTAGACAAAGAACTAAGCGTGAAGAATCTATCTACAGCGAGATATACTCTAATATATACACAGTGTTTTCTACGTGGTCCAAGATATCCTTACTCGGACTGTACAAGCTGAATATTCGTAAAGAAATAAATATAGAAGTCTTAGGAAAGGTAAGACTGGGAGTTGCGTGAGCCAAGAAATAGAACAGAACATAGAACTAAAATTAGAATGATGTGCTGGTAAAAATATATATTTATTGTCTCCTAGCGAGAACTGACAGTATGGGTAGAGCGCGACGAATGTCTGAATAGCGACTACATTCCGATAGTCAGCTCAATTCCTGCAAATCTACGGCCACAGCCCAAATGTAAGGGCCCTCTCAGGATCTCGAAAGAAAAGGTTCCTCTGTTATGGCTGTTTCTGAGCTTTGTTCGGAGGCTTAACTATGGGTAGTGCTTATGGTCTAAAGTAGGCTGGGTTTCTAGAGATTGTAAGATAAATGAGCGTTCAATAATAAACTGGACAAGATTTAGGGTATATTCTTGGATTAATTGATTTTGGTATTTAATCAGATTATAGGGTAATGAAAACAAAAGACAAGAAGCTAATGATCCAACAGGTCCTGAACCCTCATAAAATACTCCCTAATCTTGACAGTACAATCTCTGGCAATTCTCAGGTAGAAAGGTAAAGACACAACTCCCTACCCAAACTAAAATTCTCACAGGTAAATCGGATGAGCTATATTCGCTCCAATAGAACTAAACTTTAGAATTGGTTTCAGCTAAGGATGAAGATTGATGTCCATTTTTACTAGAAGAGGTTATCCTCAACTTGTGGAGGTTAGTTTAAACAGCTTTTCTGACCCAAATAAGAAGTCGCTGGTCAGATCAAATTAGAACAGATAGTAGTGAATGGAGATGTCAGGTTGATCCAAATATTGTCCAAACAATATGAATCAAAATAGGAAGCTATTCGCAATGATCGACATGAGTGTAGTGGGGTTAATATTACTACAAGGATAGAAAACAAGCAGGGGTTAGTTGACACATCCTAGTGATGATGTGGTAGAAATATTCTGGACTGTTAGTCTACTCGACTCATGACACGCTCGATCTGCCTATATCGTTTCTCAAAGAATTTCACCTTAAACTCCGTCGTAATCGATAGAAGATATAGATAATCCTGATGTAGACATTTATAATGTATTGAAAGAAGCGATTGTGGTGGTTTGAAAACGCCCCCAACGAGGAAATGGTAAATCAGCGCCGTGGTGGGCCTCGGAATGTAAGGCAGTCCAAATAATTTATTAATTAACAGTTACCGACCAGAGCGCTCATTGTAAGCAAAAGTGTATCGGAAAATAGTAGCTGCCGCTAAGAGAGAATTTTGGAAAAGACAAGCAGAGGGAATAGAATCCCCAAAACAAATATTTAAACTTACTTCCCCTCCTTTACATGAAGGAAAATGTATTTCAAATCAAAACGAACGAGCATGCATTCTTAGAGATTTCCTCTTAGCAAGACACCAGCTAGCTATCCTACCACTTTGAACACTACCAGGAGGCGGACCAATCCCATGAACGGAAGAGCTAAATCAAATAGAAGTTCGTCATGGTACCAAAAGGCGCGGCAATACTTGTCCTGCAGTTGGTGGAATAACAGTTGAATTACTGTCTGCCTGCTGTGTGTCAATTGAGAAATATACAACACATCCTTTTAGGGCCTGCCTCAAAATCGGCTACCTCCTGTAATGCTTCAAACTAGCAGAGATTATTTTTCTCCTGAAACCAGGTCGAGACCCGATTTCCCTTCTTTCATGCCAAGGAAAGGGCCTAAAGAGAAGAATTGCAAAACGAATGTTGTACTGAGCTATCTCTTCAGATATTGTAGGCCACCAAAATTTTGGTTCGCGACAGAAAAGGTCAACAACTGAACTAGTTTCTTGCGCTTTACATGATATTGAAGAAGCCCAGACTTAGGGTTGGGCATCAATCTTCGTCACGCTTGACGTTCAGGGAGTAATTGACGCTGTCTTACACAATAGACTGATCTGGCAGATGCAGAAACAGGATTGCCGCGTGTTTTTATTTTTATTATTATTCTTCATTTCTAGATTAGACGCGTCTACATTCAAGTCAATTTTCCTTGCTCCCAACCTTTTCCAGTTTGTACCATTGTTAATTTTGAATCAAGATTCATCATCTCTACACTGATTTCCTAATGTTGATATTTTCTCTTTTCCTCTACCTGCGCTTTTACAGCAAGTTTAATCTTTTGCCCACGCGATAGAAGAATCCACAAAAATCTGCTTGATTTGTGGAAGGGAGCATGCTATCGTTTTTTTTGCTACCAGTAAAGACGAAATTTTAGGCCTACTTGTATATCAACTGGTATAAGCCAGATCAGTGGAAATTATGAGCTCGCTCAGCTTTCCCGACTAAATTCATGTCCTGAAGACTAACATGATTGTTGAGTCCTCCTGGAGAAGAGTGAAGCATGACTTCCTGCAAAAGTTCAATCGACCTCGGATTGACTTACTTGTCTAAGTTCTAACATCACAATCAACTTCGCAGGGAATTGCTAACATGAGGGTAATTCAGAAAGGTGATCATCGCATAGCAAGTGTTGGCTGGCGGAAATTTTGGAAGGAGTGGAAAAATTTTCAAAAGAGAAAGGTCCGACCTCAAAGCTTCGAACAGCACAAGATAAATCTAGTTCAATGGACATGAGGGGGCTTACCTTTTCACTTGCGCCGATTTCCTCAATGTAAAAATCTCGTTTATTGCTTTGAGGATGTCGTTGAGCCTATCAATTTTTTCCGAAATATCCACAGTCAGCGAGTATCTCCATTCTGGGTCACGCCACAACTTGTGCTACGCCCAAAATCTGCATATTTAGCCCCGATGGTCTTGGATGAGGAGATCTCTTCTAGTTCTAAATCAGACTCAGATGAAGTGAACAGTTCTATTCCGAGTTGAATGTTTAGGAAGAAGAGCACTTCGATGACTCTGCAGAGAAAAACGATAATTTTGACAAACAAGCTTCTAAATCAGACGTCGAGGAGCAGTTAAGGACTAAGATGTTTACTGCGATGAAACACTGGGATGAACAAAGAGCTTGCGGCCATTATAAAATTCTCGAGGAATTCATGAAGAAAAATATAGACAACATAATTATGGTCGATGAAATCCAGCAGCTCAAAGACCGACGTTCCATGCTGAAAATATGGGCATCCAATAAAGATTCTTTGACGATGTATTATTAATAACTTCATTCCATTGTATCCAAGTCTTTAGATAGATAGTTGGATAGTTCAAATATTTTTTTATTATTATGCGACTGTTTGAACAAAAGCGATGACCTATTCTAAGGATCCTGTATGTTAGTGCTGAATTCGTTATCACCCATAATAGCGCGCTTTTACTTAACGCGTTATGTTCACATGCATAAAGTCGGTGAAACGGAATTAAATAAATTTTAAGTGGGAAATGTTCATGTGATCATGAGTGCAGGGGAATACTAATAAGGGCCGTTCGTGCAAGTAAGTATGACCCCTGCCAGCTCCATCGGTCCTGGATCCAATTAGATGTAGGGCTTCGGCCTAGGATCTTGAATGAAATAAATAAATAAAAAGCTACCACGACTTGCCTGATATAAATCGCACAACTACGCGATGCGATGCGATATTATATTACCATGCCCACACTTGAGGCTTCTCTATTATCAGATTGTATAATTTATATTTAATCACACGATGTCTCGTGGCTCAAATATTACAAGATTCTATAGTTCTATAACAGCAAGCTTGAGACTAAAATGTATGATTCATTTCTACTCAAAGAATGAAATAACTAACTCTTAAATACATTGCCCTTTCTCTACTCCTGAACTCCTGGAAAGAATCAATATACTTGCATATAAAAAAG
This sequence comes from Oidium heveae, assembly GCA_003957845.1. Taxonomy (NCBI): domain Eukaryota; kingdom Fungi; phylum Ascomycota; class Leotiomycetes; order Helotiales; family Erysiphaceae; genus Oidium; species Oidium heveae. The sequence goes on from QVIK01000461.1 coordinate 7,606, forward strand.
ACCAATTAGATGGCGGTCTCGTTGACCTGAGATCTGGTAACGTAATTAGTACAGAATGTATTTATAGCCCCTTCTTATAGCTCGCTTAGAGCACCCTTGGGGATTAGCTTGTATACGTTATGCGATCTAAGAATTCGTATCCTCACACTTACTTATATAGGGCCAGGATTTATTACAGCCGAATCTTGCCCAATCTTTTACAAGAATACTAACATATATATTATTAATATAAAGATATAGATATAGATATGGGTTGCTAGCTGGTAAATAAAGTCTAGCACTACCATGGCAATCTTTGAGCTTGTAGTTCGCGGATTTAAATAATATATTCCAACCCGTTGCTATAGATTTTGATTGTGGCCAATCAGATTGACTAAAATTCTATTTTCGAAAGTTCTTTTTTCTAGCTCGAGTATGCAAGCAGATCGCTTGACAATTGAGTGTTGAGATATAGTAGGCAGCCATTTGTTTGAATTGAGATATTCTAACAAACTTGTGATCGTTTATAGTATAGAATCAGTGATCATATGTACTAGCTTTGATAATAATTTATTAGTCATGACGGACTTATCACGTTGGCGGCTGAGTAGTACTGATCTCGGTGTCCATCGCTGGATCTATCTTAAGGAAGAAGAGCTTGATACAGCGGCCGAACAGACCGATGCGGAGCGATATTTACTGGGGCTTGATTTGAATCAGAATGGAGAAGAAAATAATGAAGACTTACAAATAAACTTGCCCTCCTATGAGAAATCTGCACGAGCTGGTTGGAAATTTTACTCACGTCTTCAGCTCCCTCAAGGCCATTGGGCATGTGACTATGGAGGACCCAGCTTCTTACTTCCGGGCCTTATCTTTTCTATGTATATCTCAGATACTCCAATCCCTAATGAATGGAAATTGGAAATCTTTCGCTTCCTCACTAATCATGTCAACGATGATGGAGGTTTTGGTCTTCATCTGTACGGAAAGTCAACAGTCTTTGGGACCTGCCTATACTACGTGACACTTCGGCTCTTGGGCTATGAGAAAGAGGTTCCGTTATTGAAAAAATCACGAGAGTGTCTACTATCTCTCGGTAGGTAGCCAGTACCTGAACTTATACCCACTTTCTCCATGATTTAATAAACCATGTCTGACAAAGTTTAGGAGGTGCAATTGGAATTCCGCAATGGGGCAAGATTTGGCTTTCCTGCTTGGATTTATATGGCTGGGATGGTGTAAATTGTATACCAGTTGACCTCTGGATTCTTCCAACCTGGTTACCTATTCATCCATCTCGATGGTGGGTACAATGTCGTGTTGTTTATCTTCCAACCTCGTACCTTTGGTCCAACCGCTGCACTAAGCCTCTGAACTCTTTATTAAGGCAGATACGTGATGAAATATATTGTGAGCCGTTCGAAAATATAAATTTTGCCAGCCATGGGAATACAGTAGCTTCCTCTGATCGGGTACGCTCTGTAACTCCTTTACTTCGATTCTTCTTTTTTATTCTTACAATTTGGTGCAATTATCTGCGTCCTAATTGGCTACTGCGTTATGCAAATCAAAAAGTGTCAAAATTGATGAAGATGGAGGAGCAAAACACTGGTTATGAATGCTTAGCGCCTGTAAACAAAGCTTTTCATGTCGCAACAACTTGGTTTGAAGAAGCAGAATCCGAAAGACTTCAACGACACCGTGAAAATATCGATGTTTATATGTGGATGGGTCCTACTGGTATGACAAGTAATGGTACCAATGGGGTTCAGGTCTGGGATACGGAATTTAGTATTCTAGCTGCTGTTACAGCAGGACTTTCAGATGATACAGAGCTTAATTTCTCTTTATTTAAGGCTCAATTGTTTCTTGAAAAATCACAGTTCAGAGATAACTTGGATGACGAATTTCGTCAACCTAGAAAGGGTGGGTGGCCCTTCAGTACTAAAAGTAATGGCTACATTGTATCCGATTGTGCAGCAGAGGGCTTAAAGTCGATTCTCACGTTACAGAATGAATGGTAAGTCTGCATTGCTTGCTCAAATGTTATCTGATCTAAGTATATTGAATTAGCTCTTATCCAAAATTAATCGATGATTCCCGTCTCAAAGATTGTGTTGACACACTTCTATTGATGCAAAACTCAAACGGTGGTTTCGCAAGCTACGAAAAAACCCGTGGGAGTGAATACTTGGAATTACTGAACCCAGCCGAAGTTTTTGACCGAATCATGGTAGAATATTCATACCCAGAGTGTACAACTGCTGTTTTGACAGCACTCTCGAAATTTAAGAAACACTTTCCTGAGTATCGTAAATCTGACATCCAACGAGCTATTTCGGGAGCTCACAAATATATTATTAACTCTCAAAGAGAAGATGGCAGTTGGTATGGCTCATGGGCGATCTGCTTCACATATGCAATTTTTTTCGCTCTACAAAGCTTAGAAGCTGTTGGTGAACAATACGAAAATAGTAAGAGAGTTCGAAATGCTTGCAACTTTCTCTTGAGCAAGCAGAAAGATGACGGAGGTTGGGGAGAGCATCACACCTCCTGTGAGGAAAAGAGATACATAGATCATGAAAAAAGCCAAGTTGTCAACACCTCATGGGCTACTTTGGCTCTCATGCATGCAGGGTATCCAGATCCTGTACCTATTCAAAGGGGTCTTGATGTAGGTTTATTCAGTTACTATGAAAGAATTTTAATACTTACATAACTGTAGTTAATTCAACATCGACAAAAGCCTAATGGTGAGTGGGTACAAGAAGCTGTTGAAGGTGTATTTAATCAAACTTGGTACGTAAAATCTCAGGTATGACTAGAAGAACATTCACTAACATAATAATAAGCATGATTGGTTATCCAAACTACAAATTTTATTTTACTGTTATGGCTCTAGGGGCATATAAATCGTTGTATCTTCCTAAAATCAAAAGTTCATAAAGATCAGGAGATAAAGAGTTTCTTATCATCGTTAAATATGAATATTTCCTCATAGATGCCAGATTGCGAAACATAGCTCTAATTATCACAATTCAGATTAGTTAAAAAAGCTATTAATGATCACATTCCCTTCTAATTTCAAAATGTAAAAGTAATTGAAGCTTTCTCGTTTCAAAATACGCCGACCATTCAGCATGATCTGAAATACATCTGGAACATCCTAAGCAATAGATAGACTTTAGACGTACTTAGGAACAAAAACTAATCGTGTCCCCCAGCTCTTTTGTGGTGTGGCTCAATCAAGTTGACCCACTCCCTACGGAAATGTGACTCATCAAGTTGTCGATTGAGCCACAGTCTTTCATCCGAAGATTTTTAAGCCCGTGCATCAAATAGCTGAACTTGCCGTCCTCACTAACAGGATACATAGACAAAAGCTCCACGCACCAACTGTATTCCTACGGTCTTACTAGGTTCGGATGGTGAAGCTGCTTGGCTCAAGCTTTGTAGTTAACCATCATTCCAATGAAATTTATCTTTAAGATCACCTTGAGTATTTTCAAATATAGCCTCGGTTTTTGTGAGAAAATTAAAATAGCAGACTGCCTTTATGAAAGCCTCCCACCGCTCATTTATATTGAACTTTAACTTACAAAAAAGGAAAAGAAATTTTTTTTGGATTTTTTTTTTTGGATTTTATGCCAGTAAAAAATAACACACTTAATGTGAATTTCCGGGAAAAATCTGATGTAATGAAGTCTAAATGGCATTTTCACCGTCAGTTGTGTTGTTAAAAGGATCACGATCGTTGATAAGGAAGCCCTTGACTTAGCAAATGGTTATATCATAGTTTTGCTCTATCCTACATTTTAGGAAATGGTTTCCTGTTCACATATATAAATTAGACTTGCGAAATTTGAATAGTAGGCTTTTCCGTCTCTTTTGTAAAGAGTTCCAACTCTCCGTATCTTATCCATTTAACCGACAGCAATAGCGTATCCGGCAGTTCTTTCGTCCCAATTCGAACGAAAGTCGGCAAGTCGGCAGTGATTTGTAGTTCGTATGGGATGCTGAGGATTAGGTGGGGGGAACATAGCCCAAATGGAATAAGGGGTTTCACCATTGTTTTTGAATTTATAATGTAAAACTAATTATCTGCGGCTACTAAAAGCTCGCTAATGCCATTGCTGCCATTGCTGCTACGGTCACTACTATATTCTGAATCAGTCTAAATCCCTGCTGATGATACCATTAATACTAAGCCCTTGTGATAGATATCTTTCCATATTCATTTTATCCAACATTAAGTATAACATTTAGTTAATCAGGTGTATTAAAGATCTTTACAAAGCACTTGACATGGCCCTATCGCTGACATGGCTTTCTGAAAGTGGACCTAGTATCTCCGTAGCGATTGTGGAGGGGGTTTCATTATATGCCGTACACTTCTGTATGTCTGGCAAAGTGAGAAAAACGTGCTTCAGATTTGCCGCAAGCATTTTAGCGGCCGCGAAGATGAAAACGGAATTTGAGTCAAGTATTTCGGAAACAAGATTACTTTTCCAAAAATGATCGGTAATTTTCAAAAACTGATAGATGCAAATTCCTCAATAGAATCTGATAGCGTCCAGCAAAAGCTTTATAATAAGAATATGGCTATTGAGAACAAGAAAGTCTTATATTTGGACTGAGAAATATTCATGAAGAAGGAAAATTGGAGTAGTGCTCAGACAGATTTATATCTGCATTTCGATTATCACACTTCTTCTTCCAGCGGAGGAGGCCATGCCGCGTTCAAGGTCTCGCTAGGAATTTCTATCAGCAACCTAAATACAGTAGTCAAGGAGCTACTCTCTGTGATCGCCAACGATCGGACTATTTTTTGGAGCTTGGTGAATCAAAAACGCAACATCCTTCTTCTCTGAAAAAAAGATAGATAGATAGATAGATACCGTCTTGAACAAACAGCATTACAAAGACTCCAGATCTGCCATTTTCTCACATGATAGAGAGTAGTATGACCGACGCAAGAAATGGGGTATTTTCAGACTTGAGAACATACATCTTTATTGTCGCTTCAGAACTCGTCTCGGCAAGTTACAGAGCCTAACCATTTAGATAATGTAGGTACAAATGAATACATCAGCTCCACTATATGATCTATTACTGGACATACAAAATCTATAGATGTCCAGTACTCAAGGTCGACTGATGAATTCCTTGAACCAATCACTGATAGACGGACGAAGCTGTAAAGGAGAGCGCCAGCGAGCTTTCGAAAATCCAACACTGCAGAAACCCTCGGGTTTCGAATATGCTGAGCGAATCGATCTGACAAAATTTATATACTATGGTCAACCAGCAATTGTATCCGCTCTTCAAACCAGGCTCTCGAAAATACCGGAAGATTATTCCTCGAATTTCTGCCAATGATAGCACAATTGCTTTTGGTACGAAGAAAACTAGTCAAAGACAAATTGAGGATGGTGAAATAAAGCATGCAGTTAAGTAAATTAAGTAACAGAAAGACTAGAATTTATCATATACTAAACCTCATCGGACATTGGATGGCATTGAATTGCATGCGGGAAGTATGCTAATAGATTATTGTCTAAATTTAATGAATATCTAAGTTATCTAGTAATTATAGAAATCTTCTAGAAATACCGTAGCTGTAGACAAATTATATGATGTGTGAATCTCTGTACAATTATATAGCGGATTCGTAACATAGTCCAAGGTTGTGAGCTAATTGTATGTTTTTACACGATGTAGCGATGAACAAATGAGTGGAATAAATGAAAACAAACAAATCAATAAACTATCGCTTGACGAATAGGGAAATCATTGTCGCCTATTTTGCGAACAAAGTAAGTATATCATGACTGCAAATAGCGATTGTGAAGCAAAGTAACCGCTCCCTTTTTTTAAAAACCCTTTCTCTCTAATAAGAGCCTACTTACATTAAATTGGAACGTAATTCTTGAGACGATACATATGAATTTCCTAGCATTCTGTAAGTTTTACGCTATGAAGTGAATATGAGCTTGTTGGCAATCAGTGATTTTTCCAACCCCGTAATCGGGTTGTCGAATTACAGTGATGAAGTCTCTATAATAATGGGAAAACAAAGAGCTGTGAATCGGGATATATAAAGTGTTGATTATATCGACGCCGGTGTTTTTAAGCTGTTTTGTTGTAGATTATCCTTCTCAGAAAAGAGATGAGGAAGACTTTACGACATGAATCGAAGATATTTATCTTTAAACAAAATAACTTCGATACTAGTGAATATTCTGTTACAAAACTGGGAAGTTTGCTTGTTAGTTTAAATGTTATGGTTGAGCCCCAAAAGTGTTGTGAACACTACCTCCTAGTGCAATCAGGAAGAAATATATCTTCATGACATCCTTGACCATAAGTATATAAAATGGAGAAGCAAACAGCATAATGGACATAAATTCTTAATTTTTAATTAAATCGTTCTTGATTGTGTTGTGAAAATAAATATATAGCTGACCTGGCCAGCTAATTGCTCAATTTCTAAGGTTGGCCAATATTTTTTGTTTTAGCCTCTGAAAGTATCCTATCTCTTTATTCAATTACATCTGCAGTGGTATTTATACATTAATAAGAACAAAACAAACAATGGTTCGCAATAATCTTTCAACAAATACGTCAAAATCTTCGCAGATAAAAGTAGCCTTCCAGTCATCATCATCATCATCATCATCATACGCCGTCAATAAAAATAAAACCTCCAATGTCACCACTTCTTTAGGAGAAAATGAATTATCAGTGCAAACTTTGGAAATTAACGAAGAAAATGTCCCATTGATTGAAATAAGCGAACAAGGAGATGTAATTCTTGACATAACTTTCCGGAATTCTTCGGACTGTACTAGATCTATTGTTCCAAAGGACCATAAACCCAATAATAATAACAAGAATATAAATTCAATAGGACATATAAAATCTTTGGTTCCTTCATCTCAACGAATTTGCTATCGGGTTAAACTGAAATTACTAGAAAATATTTCGAACTACTTTCGTCTCTTGTTCAGCACACAATTCGCAGAAGGTATAGCGGTTCAAAACACTATCAAAGCGTTAAGAGAGAAAGCAGCTATCAATGAAGGAGATGGAGAAAAAGAACTAAATCAAGAAGATGATAATTATTTATTAAAAATCACAGATGTGGTAAAGAAACTTCCTCGAATTAAAATCATTGATGAAGATTTAGCAACGAAGACAGTGGGACGAGAACTTATCTTCGATGATATTCTTCGAGTTATTCATGGGCTAGTGAGTTGTGTTTGTCGCAAACCTTTTTCCTTTTCTTTGTGTTTGTATCATTGTTTTTTTTTAATCTTGCTCAATTCTTTTTGAAAATTTTTAAAAGGAACCAAAAAACACGCCTTATACAACTCATTCCTGGACGGTTCTAGTCCTTTTGGCCGATGGCTACGACGTTGTTCCATATATTTCCCGTTACTTCCAAAAAGCTTGCTTGAATCATTTAAATCGTATCAACTCTAATAAAAACGATGTACTCCGCCAAAAAATACTTATTCTATATCACATAGAAAAGGGGCCCCGATTTACTTCAAGCACTAAAGATCTGATCATGAGGGGATCTAGTTCGAAAGAAAGTACGAAAAATTACACAAAAGATATGAAAGGGGCATGGTGGGATTTGCCCTATGGCTTAGAATGTTTGTCTGTTCTCAAAACTTTAAAATCATGATAGGCTTTCCTAAAAAAAAAATAGAAAGAAATTTCAATCTAACTAATTTATTTAGCCGAAATTTCATACCGTCGGGCTTGTGTGCTAGGAACTATTGCATCTATTCAAAATCAAGCTCTGAGCCTCTACTCTTCAAGAGAACTCCAGTGCAAACTTGGATATGGCAGTAGTACTAGTTGTGACTCCTTTCAATTGGGTGAAATGGTCAAATTTCTCTCAAGAAAAGGCCTTCTTTTTCTAATATCCTTTCAACCCGCTGTGCTTGAAGATTATTCCGAATCTCTTAATTGGCCAGAACCCTATACTGGAGATATTGATACACTTATTGCAGTACTACGTCAATGCCCTTCATATCAGCTTGATGAAAATCATAATCATTGTGGACTTCGGTCTCGATTACTACCAGCATTGGATTACATCAATAGCTGTCTTAATGTTGGTTTAGGGATAAGATTGATTCGTGGAAAGGACCCCAATAAATCCCAAACTCATTTTAGCTCTTGGCGATCATTTAAAATATCTACAGAGCGAGAAGCCAAACCTGTTTGGGTTACGACTGACAATGGGAAGGTTGTTGACTGTACAAAGAGTGATGATTTAAAATCTTCCCCTGGTTTCCAGTTCGCTTTTGCTGCTAAAAATAAATTGAGATGGTCCTTGGGGGAAATTGAGGCCCGAGATCTCTTCACAGCCCATCATTGGGATTGGATAATCGAACAAAATGTTGATATTGAAAGACTTGGGACTGCTTTTGGTGTAATGAGGTAAAGAGTAGATGAAAATACATATTCATAATTCTGGCTATACAACTTCTGATAAGAATATTGTTACATTCTAATTAATATAACAATAACTTCCTATGAAAAATAAAAAACGAAAAGGAGAGAGAACTTCTACGATTACTACTACATGGTGGCACCTACCGTTCTATTTCATTACAGCATGTGACCATATGGCAAACAATTAATTTTGTAGAAAATTCTTCTTTTTTCTCATTTCGGATACTTATTAATTAGTATCAGAATTTGAAATAAAAATCAAAATAGGCATGTAAAAATAAATTATATTTTTCGAAAAAAAGAACATTTTCTGACAATGGATTTATAGTTGCTTTAAATCATGTAAAAGCCCAAACTATATTATCCAAATAGATTTCGATTAGGCAAAAGATCAGAGTTAAATCATATGATGTAGAATGTCACTATTTTATTTATTTATTTATTTTTTTTTTAAAAAAATGATGTTAACAATAATAATAAAAAAATAAAAAATAAAGTATAATTCGAGGCCATGAGTACAAATGTTATCAAATAATTGTAAGAACAGTCGCAAGTTGAAGACTTTTCGCTTTTATAGTCTTGCCTCGGTCATCACGTAAGGTGACCATGGGGCTAATAACCAATTTTAAACGGGTCATTGCAATACGATTGAGAGCCAATGGCTTGAAAGTTTTATCACGAACAATCATCGTGCTCGCATTAAATTTTGTGGTGGTTAAATCGGGGAAGACAATTTGAAAGGTCAGAGCAGAGCTGTGAAGACTCTCACATAAATCAAAGGCCAATGCAACAATTGCGCCCAGATTACGACCGGCAGAATCAAAATCACAATCTTCATTAAGTAATGTTCCAAGAATGCCCCTTAAACTATTTGAATGTTGAGTTAGTCTTGTAGAACGTAGTACCTTATAACCTTTATCATTGGTGATATTTCTGATAATAGTGTCGCGTCGGTCAACAAGTCCTTGACGCATAACAGCTGTCATGCCTAATTAAAATTTAAAATTAGTTTCAGAGAATAGTTTCTAATAGACTAAGATGTATACAAACCTCGCTCTTCCATCTTACTTTCAAAGTCGTGAAGCAAATTGTTGGCCTCCTCGCTGAAACCGTAAAAATTCTTAAGCGATAACAAATCTTTAAATATGTACGTTGTTGCCATTCGCATTATGAACCAATGCCTGGTATTAGCTGAATTGATTAATTCTTTGACCCTAGATTCAGATGCATCTCTATCACCACAATCGGCACAATCCATCATAAAGGACCATAAGGAAGGGTTCTGGAGTACAACTTTTACAACTTTCCGTTCATTTGGATGATCAGCGTTAGTTCTACACCACTCTTCTATCATATTCAAGAGTTTATCAAAATTGACTTTAAATTCTGGAGCAGGATCATCTTCTACATTGTAGGTGGGATTATACGTAATTTTTTTTTGGATTATGTTTCTTGTCTTGACTTTGGACAGATTATTGATAGGGCTATTATTTGATAAGATATGTTCATCATGGTAAATATGTTGCTGCTCTGGAATTCCCGCTAAATAAGACCCAAAACTGAATGAACTCTCAGATGAAGTATCCAAAATATTTTCAGAGCGTGTCATGTAAGAAGCACATTTAAGATCTTCGGATGAGCGACTCAGGGAGCTTGAGGGGCCCGATATGGTTGTATTAGCTGATGTTTTGGGGGCTGAAAGGTTTGTGATGGCAGAATTCTTATCCATGTTATCCAATAAACGTGCATAATATCCTCTTGAGATGCTTCTATCCTTGCATGCAAGCTTCTGATGTTTTAATTGTAGACTTTGGTGCATAGAATTCTTGAGTACGTCACGTGTCTCATCCAAGACCTGCTGAATGTCTTCCACCTCTTTAGCTAGCCTATCACGTTCATTATATGTCTGAAGAAGCTTGCTTTGAGTTAGGTTGAACTGCTCGAGATAACTTGCTTTTGCTTCCGATATACGATCAAACTCTTCGAGTAATGATACTTGTGCTCTCTTAAAATCATGAAACAAATTTTGAAATTCGTGAAGAAATTCTTCAAAATTGCAGGAATTTATGCTTGTGGCTTTTCTTCCTATTTTAGAGATAGTAGCTGCCATACGACTGCGCAGAACCTCGAGAGTATGAACTGGATTGGTGTTCTGAAATTTTTTTAGAATTGGACAATAGTTTTGGCTTGAACTTACAATTATATGGCTTTCATATTTAAAATTAGAGTTTTGATCTTGTTCACAGCAGGCTTGAGATAGCTGAAGATAGTCTTCGTATTCACTTGTCCGTATACATTGGGATTGTGGCTTGTGGTTCCAGTTGAATTTACGGTTTGCATGAGGACTGTGACTATAGAAATTGTCTTGTACCTTATTTGTTTCTTTGGTTGATTGACAATTCATTTCTAATCTAGTAATTGGAATTGAATTTATAAATATGCTGCAAATTTTTACTAAAATATATCTTTATGAATTAACTTTGCTAATGGTCATTAGAGTTTCCGAGTTTCTTTGATTTTTAGGGAAAAAAAGGATTTTGGCTTCCATTTGTATTGTTGGCAAAGTGAATTTGATTCTCTCGTTTCTGCTGTATAACTAATTCTCCACCAAATGAGAAGAAATCCTTTGGGTATCCAACTTGTTTGACTTGTGTTAGTTGATGATATTAAATGATCTTAATTATACCTTGAATAATAATTCGATTTATACCAAAAATCAGCGTGGAGTAGAGCTTTCAAATGAAATTAAGATTTCTGGATAATTATATAAATTTTCGTTTTTGGACATTAAAGATTTAACTACATCTTTATTCGATACACAATTTGAAGACATCAGCTTCACTTATAATTGATTTGAAAAGGAAATAAAATCCTTCATCTTACTTAAATTCAACTTGGACACTATGAAGTATTACACCAAATAGTTATGACTTCTTGAGTGACAAATTTAGTATATTTGATCCCCATACATAGGCTTTGGACTAGGACGGGAACAGAACTAGACCAAGTGTTTATATAGCTCGGTGGGAAGTATGGCCAGGTGAGCATTCGATGATTCTAAAAGTTAGTGTGCGCAAGATGATTGCCGTGATATATAAATCAACCAAGAATTTTACTTGAATTTAAGATGCCAAAGCAAAGAGCAACAATGTTAAACAGCCATAGCCTGATCGGTGTATTTTAAAAAATTGATTTGAGAAAAAACATTAAAAATAGGTAAATACTTATGGCAAGCAACAGGTAATCAAGACTAGGAATGTTTATAGATACTCACAATTAATATTAAAGATTCCATTACGGATAGCAATAAAGACAGAGTAAGAATATGATTCATGTGAATGTAAAGAATCGAGTAGTATTCTTCTAATACGTTACTTATAGCATAATTACAATGCTTTATTTATCTTAATGCTCATTGGTTTTGTTCATAGGAACATAAACAATGAATCGGAGATTATAATTTTGGGTGTTTGCAATTTATTACTGATACTAGGATCCACGAATTAGCTGGAGTGAATAAACAAGTAAAGAAGCAAGATGCCTTTTGAGAATTTTTTTGCAAATAAATTTATTCATGTAGATAAATTTTATGATAAAATACTAGAAAACTTCAGCTTTGTATAGACTTGAGCCATACACAAACATACAAGCATTGACACAGAGCATATAAACGGTTAAGATAACAATTAAAATTGACTATCATCTTCTTTCCTTAAGTCTACTATCAAGTACTGAAAGTAGATTAATTATATCGACACTTCTCCATGATTGTACTTTCTAGATTACAAAACACAGAGTGGTGGCTTTGACATTATTATATTAAGAATCATACTTCAGGTGATCACATTGTTCTGCTACATGATTCAGTTATGATGCTTTGAAGTCAAACCTCTTTAAAGCTTGTGACCTTTCTGCTTAAGCTTTAGTGTAGAATGTATTGTTCTTCGTGCTATTTTTCCCTTGAAAATAATCGATATTTGAAATTTGAAGACCTATCTGTGACATTAAGTTGAAAACCAAATTTATTTCTACAGTCTTCGAATACATCGCTAGCTTCAATAACCTATTTGATGGTTTATACACAAATCTGTTTCTCATTTATATAGGCTATATTCCACTTAATTAGACAATAAAATGAACGAGTAAACTCACACGATAGATTTAAGGACATAGAGATAGTCTTAAAAAATTTGAAGAAAAGTTTTGAAGTCCATGTGATAGTAAGACTATAACGGTAACTAAATGAGCTAGCTATGCGGTGAAGCATCGCTGATTAGAAATCATTGAGTAGAGGGGAGCTATACGCAAGAGAAAAGGATCTGTGTACACGTCAACTACCAGCCTAAACATAAAAATGACATCGAAAACCATAAATGCAACTTCTGACGAGGATATTCACTCATTGATTAAAATAGGCTCCTGAATCAAAAAATCAGCTTGGTTCTCAAAACACAATAATCAACTGTTCTTGATCCTCCACGTCAATAGGGACTATAAATGAACTCCTAAAACATGAGATGATAATTTCGTGGTAAAGTAATGGTAAACCTATAGTACTGAAGAATTTTAGTTCGATGGCCGTTAAAATTTTTTTGCGAACCGAGTGCTCCAAATAAATTAGCATGATTTTTAATCAAGCTTACAATAACGTACTGAGTTCTCTATGTTTTGGTACTAAAGACCGGCAGATTAGCATTCTAGATAGCTTTTGTACGAGAGAACAAACTGCTGTAGACCGCATCTACAACAGGTGTAGCGCTGATCATTCTGCCTCCAAAGTATCTACCGTTGAGACCTTTAATGGCATTCTCTCCGCCTTGTACGCGATCAAACTTCAGGTAAATGTCGCCTTGGGAATTTGGATCTAGAGCAATGTGAACAACATGACCATATTTCTCTTCTGCCTCAGCTCGGACATCGTCCTCCAATTCTTTTTCCCAATTTTCTCCTACCTCCCTGATTAATTATGTCAGTAATTAATTTTTAGAAAGAAGAATTATATAAAAAACACATACTCTGCTGGATCAAACATATTTTTCAGTACCACGCATCTACTAGCCATATTTACGTTTACAGGCAGGGAATTGGTTTCAGTCTTTGGCTTTAAGATCTCTCGTCTTTCGTCACGACCTTTTGTATTTGGGGTGGGCTCGTCTGTTCTAGCAAGTTTTCTCATCAACGCATCTCGACTATAATTGTTAAAATTTACTGCGCCCACATCAGTGTCATCTAAGGCACTTGCACCGCCTGCGCCTTTGTCGCTATCACGTCCTCCGGCACGATCGAAATTGCTGCCATTGATGGCTTGAGGTCCACGACCACCGGCGCCCGAAAAAGCAGAACCCTGGAACTGTTGTTGGTGGCTTTGTCCTTGGAATCTCTGCAGAAGACTTGCGGTTGATTCAGGAGTAAACTTATCGTTTCCAAGTCCAACCCTAATTGGACGACCTGCCAAATCAAATCCATTCATCTTTTCAAGGGCTTCACGAGCCTGATTAGGATCACGAAATCTATTTCAGTCAATATGCAATTTTGTTGTTCAAAGTTATGAATTTGTACTCACTGAACGAATCCATAACCACGACTACGACCTTGTTCTTCTTTTTGTAGTTGTACGAATTCGAGTTCGCCAAATGGCTCAAAAACATTCTGTAAATCGCTTTCAGTGATACTGAAATGGATATTACCCACATAAAGTCGATGGAATGGAATTTGGGTTGAGGTACTCCCCGCAGATTCCGGGTTCCGAACTTGTCGATTCTTTTCAGCTTCCGTAAGCTGGGCAATAATCGGAATCCCTAAAAGTTTTTGTCCCGTAAGTTGAATAGCTGCAGGGACAGACTCCTCTTTTTTAAATTCAACGTAGCCAACACTAAGAAATCGTCAGTACTCAATTTTAGATTAGAATAATATACTTACCCTTTAGATCTACCACTAACTCTGTCTTTCACGATTTGTGCCTCTTTGACTGGACCAACCTTTTCGAAAAACGCGATAAGTTCTTTAGTTCTTAGACGGGCAGCAAGTTGTTGCACGAAGACCGTTCGACGGTCACGTTCATCTTCAGTTAAAGGTGGTGTAGTTTCCCGCCTAGGGCTTCTACTTGGTCGCCGCGTCTCAACTCTACTTCGTCGGTCTTCTCGTAGCTTTGCAAATTCTGCTTCATCACGTTCGCGACGATCTCCACGTGGTCGATAGTATCTACTGGGGCTTCTCGATCTTGATCGAGTACGGCCTCCACCTCTATAAAAGTCTCCAGCTCTCCGGCCACCATCGTCTGGGCTATCTCTGTGGCGACGTGAGTGTCGACGGTCATCATCACGGCTTCTGCTTCTGCGCCTACTCTTAGAGCTTCCATGAAAGCTTCCATGCTCACTTTGAGGACTATTAACTATGTCGTCATCACCATGGATACTACGACGAAGCCGATCTCTGCTTCGGTCACGACGCTTTCGGTCTCTATCACGGTCTCTACTCCCGTCATGTATTATGTCTCTGTCACGGCGCTCCTTTCTTTCATACTTATGTCGATCATCGTCTTTTACTTTTGAGCTGCCGTTGACTTCGATCGGAGCACCATTTGCTGCTGAATCCAATAGGGCTTCAACATCTAAAGCCGACATAGTGATTTACTTGATAGCAGATTATATTTGTGTTTTACTATTTAGGTAAATTAATAGTATCATCAAGTTTGGACACACTGTCATACGTTTGTTGATTGATGGTTAAGTAATGCGCAGCAAATTTAATTTGCTCTCCCTTACACGTGATTATTTTACAGCTTTTTATTTTGCGTAAGATCTGAGCTTCGTCAATTTGCCCAAATATGGATTAGCTCAAATTCTCAGTTGCCTAATGCTCTTGAACTTATCAATGGTTTGCGTGGGCCCATATAAGATAGTATAATGTGATAATGTATGAAAGTATTTAGAACATTAGAAAAAAAATTTACTACTTTCTTAATATTAAATCTAAGACTTTTGAAGTTTGTCTCTAGTGGGAACATAATCAATTACAGTAGTCGCACCCGACTGCTTACGTCAAGATATCCTCTAATACGGGTTTTTCACCCTTTGACAAGGAATTGTAAAGCAGTTACATTTCCTATTGTGTTATTTTTATTTTTTTCGTGAGCAAAGATTATTCTCTTTCTAATTTTTTAATGAGAATCCATTGCAAACGGTATTACATATACAGTTAAAGTGCGGGCTAAATTAGAAATTATAAGGGCCAATTCATGTATATTATGTCTTTAAGGTAACTACGCTAGAGGAATTTAAAAATCAACTAGTATACAATTTATGTCATCTCAGTTGCGTATATCTTAATAGGAAAACCATACATTAGTCCAATTGAGGAATTACAGTTGCAGCTACTATGTTTTGGACTTTTTGATGAACAAAAGATGAACATCGTAGGGTTGAGAAAGACAGATAAACAATCAGTAATAATAGTCCTCAAAGTTCGGAAAAATGTTGGTATTGTTATGGTTAATAAGTGCAATTAGTTCGTTTACTGTTTTCAGCATCTCTATATCTCGCTATTATAATTAAATACATTAACACTAATAGACTTATATTGAATGATGGATGATTGTATTAAACAATTACAAAGATTTAGCTTTATCATTACCACTCACTCCAATGAGGAAAAAGCGAAAGACAGTATGGAATTATGTAAGTTTCTCTTACTTTCAAATTAATAATATTAATCGTTGTTGACCTTACTTCAGCCTTTGTTTGAATTCTAAACCAACTCTTCTCTTTTATGCTAAATTTGTAAAATAAAACCCATTTGTAGTTATTGTGGAACAAGAATTCCAAACTCATTGAATCTTCGATGGCTTTGACAATAATTGAGTGCCGAATACAACATCCCAAAAGCGACTTGTAACACCAAAGCCATTTTCATAGTCCATAAAATGGTGCTGAAGGTGGTATTTCTTTAACTCTCTCCAATAAGATGGTAATGTCCGATGATGGAGAAAATAGTGTGTTAAGTCATAACAAACATAGCCAAAAATTCCACCACAGAATACAGAGGTTGCGATTGACCAATTCCAGTAGAAAACCACATGAGCTAGTTTCCAGAAGGGAGTCGCTAGAATTAAGAAAAGAGCTGGTGGCATTACCAATCGTAACTTATCCATGGGCAAATAATGGTGTATTCCATGAAGTAGAAAGTGCAGCGTGAGAGCTACTCGATTATCGGGTAAGAATCTAGACAATGTCCATTCTTAGATTTGTTTGAGATTTGGGAAAAACGTCTTACCTATCTAGGTGGAATAAGAATCGATGAAGGAAATATTCAACAAGTGTCCACAAAAATAAACCAAAAGCCCAGCATAACACTTCCACAGATATACTTGAGAGTCCCGGCCTTGCAATACAGAGTCCATAAACGACCAGTGGAAGCCAGACAACAGGTACCACCCACCATACTGTCTTAGAAAGTGGTTCTAGAAAGTTCCCGAAAAGAGGCGCGGATGCTCCTCCTTTAAAGTGACGCGGTCTATGAATTTGTTCTAAATAGAAATCCTTGCTAAAGCCTCCATTCCATACCTGTAGTAAGAGTGGTTCGTTCAAATTAAGAAATTTATGGGTTTTAAAGTCGTCCTCGATATTTGTCTCTCTATTGAGGTCTTCAACTGAAGACATGCCAGTTGAAGGAAATAGAGGTTTTTTGTTGTTTTCTTGCTGTTTACTCGGATTTTTTATCTTAGAGCTGGATTTCTCTTGAGGCTGTATGAAGCCTACCAAAGAGTCTTCTAGCACATCATATGCAGCATCCGAATGCATATGGACATCCTGATCTTTTAGTATTTGAGTGATATCTTTTCCCGCATACTTCAGAATAAGGTCACCACCACCAGGATGACTGTCAAGAAAATCCGTTATATCATAGACCTTTGAGCCCATGAGAACGAAGCAGCTTTCAGAGGTTTCATGATAAGCAATTTCATCTGGTAAGTAAGTCGGTAAAGTACGAGATGGAGACATAGCCAATGACACCAATAGGAGAATTACAAGTTTTTGGTTAAAGAATGGAATTAATCATGTTAGTGATATGATCTAAAGACTATGGTACGTATAATCTTTGGCCTATACAAGGAAAGGCAGACATTAGGGAAATTACATATCAACACTCACTTGTGAAAAACCACTGCGCAGATCATGCAACCAAAGAGTCAACAGGGATGTACTTGATGATTAACATAAATCCACAAGATCCCTGTCTTTTTCTTTAAGTTATCAAGGACATAAAACAATTACCTGCTAATTGGCTCAATGTGAAATTTGAACCAACAATAGTGGCATATCTAAATATCAAAACATCTAGCTCAGGTTCTGATTATTAATTCTTAAAGATAAAGCAAGTTTACCAAATTACTGACAAAAAGTCTTCAAAAGGTAAGCGAAAAGTTTTTGGAATAGCGTTGGTTGCAACATTGCTTTAGATCATGAATACGAAAATTAAACTTTTAGCAAAACTTTTGTGACTGCTTCTTTTGACGCCATGTAATTAATGCAGGTTTCTCAGCCGAGAAATAACATATGAAATTAGACTATGAACTAACTATCATCTTCTTCATCATCTTCTTGAATACATGTTTGTGCTATTCGATCTAAATCACGTTGACCACCTTGAGTTATGCGCCGACCACCCTTTTCCTCATCTTGCTCCAAAACGCCTATTTTTTCTAGCGCTTGCATAACTTTCCTATCTATGCTACCACTTGCATCTACATGGTGAGATGGACGTGACCCTCGATTTCGTGTCGACCCATGTACTTTTCGTAGACGTCCAACTCCAACAGTTTTTCGAAGATAAACGTGGCGAGCAACTGATGCAGCTCGGACATAGAACCAGTCAGACGATTGTGGAGGAAGTTCCTTCGCAGGTCCAGTCTTAACTGTGTCGACCCAACCTAGGGACCAAATTCGAATTAGCTCAACTGTAAGTTGAAATTTTGTGGAATAATTCTCATTTTACCAGGTATGGAGAGTTTTCCTTGCCTCTTTAAGAAAGCAGAGTATGCATTAATGAATTTGTGCGCCTGAACCCAATCGTATCAGTATATTTCCACGAGCTTAAGAACTGTCAGATTTCGACACCCGCTTAATAGATACAAGACTAATAATATGATGTCGAGCATTTTGCGGGAGGGCAGTAAAATAAAAACGCTGTAAGTTCCGGTATAAAGCTCGTTGAGAAACTTACATCAACATCGCGAACTGAAATGCCTCCAGTCATTGTTGCAATTCAAGGGCTGCTGGTCAAGTATGAGGCCGAGATTGTTCAGCGTAGCAACGTCGAGATCTTTGTGGGTTTTTCAGAGGGTGCACAAATTAGACGAAGCACTAAAAAATATTTGGGTCAATTATCAGCTATTATATTTTATAAAATGTTATGCACACACCCCTTTAGTTCCCAACTTCGTAATTTAGTGGTTTTTGAATAACAGAATTCTTAAATATGCATTTTTCCAAATAAGTGTAATGCCTAGTCAGAGAGGAAAAACGACAACATTAGCTTGGACCAAGTCATCAAATAATTTTTTAATATTGACTGCTTTCCTTCCCTAGTATGCTTCTTATCGGCTCAGGCTTTTTAGTTGAGTCCGTCTTAAAATTTTCGTTCAACCCAAGTATGCTCCACGATATCCCAATTTGAAAAGCAATTTTACTACAAACGACTAAATTATTTTTTTTTATTTCAAATCACTGTATGCTTATTCGAAGAGGCTCTACAAAAATTAGATTTCATATCTGTAATTTTCATGGTGACTGTTCAAAACACCCGCATCTAAAAATTAGAATTAAAGCGAGGCGCGGCCAAACTTGCAATATAATTTAATTACCTTAACCATGGTATTTTATGAAATATAAGTCTACTGAGAAACCTTTCATTACGCAACCTAATATTTATATACTATGGCGTCCACACAAATACCTAAGGTGTGGCAAAATAATGATGTTTTGCTTGGCATTGTTGATATAGCTTAATTTGCTATTTTATGCCAGAATCACAAAAGAAGCCTCGATGGAGCAGAATGATAGGATTTGAAGCAAACTAGAAAAGACTCTCGTTGAGTCCTGGGACAGTCTGATGGATTCCTGCTCTGTTTGAACAAAAAATTAATACCCACTTTTATTTGCCTGAGGTATCAACTAGGGTGTGAATTTAAAAATCCATTTAGAGATGCCACTTCCTGAGTTTGCTGCCTGGCCACTCATCGACCCAACTGCGGTCAATTTAGCTCACATTTTCAATAGATATCTTGATATCAATTCTCCTTGACACCGTCCCTATATATATTCGCTACTTGTTACCAAATGTGCGATTTCCCTTTTTGGTCATTAAACAGTAGTTTTACTAGTTACACAAAGGAGCTTATTCTATTTATGAATGCTTTTAGATACCATCCTCTGTTCTCTACTACAATGAATTTCGTTAGACTCGTAGTATTGGGTGCTTCGGTTTCAAAAATGGACAATGATTGATGACAAGTTCACGTCGTGGCAAAAAGTTGAAAGTCTTCGCTAGTTGACCTGTCTGAAATTTAGAAACTAGATGGCGATCAGTCAGACCTTATGCTTGGTTTAGTCTTTAATGCGCGTTTAGTACCTTTAGCTATGCTAATTCGGCTCGACTAAAGAGCAGGCGGCAGTGTTAGCTACGATCTCGTCGACGATGCTATCCAGCGCCTTTCCCAATTACCTTCAGCTGTTGGTTAAAACCGTTTTCGCAGTATGAGAAAACGTCGATATTGTAATTTGACCTATTATTATAGCCGTGCTCAAGATAACAATTGCTGTGGCCAGAAAGAAACTTTTCTAATCAGAGACGCCCATCGAATGGAAAGGTTCGCATGTCAGAGCAGCCTGATACTTCGTATGTGTGTAAACACCAGGTCTATAATAACTGATTCATGACAACACGAATTTCCAGTTATTTAATTGATATTAGAATTTATGTTCAAGAGGGTCTCTTTTACAGTAGGCGGCAAGATTGATCGAACAAATTACAACTCCTGATATTTTTAACCATAACAATTCAAAATGACTTTTTTAACAAAAGCTTAAGCGTAGTATTCAAGTATAACTACTTTGCGGCATCAGATTTGATTTTCAAGTAAAATAAATCAAGATGGTCCAATCTGTTACGGCCTTGGCATTTCCAATTATCTGATCAATTTTGATGCTACCCCAATCGCACTAATACCCAGAGTTTGTATCTAAGTAAGCTCTTTTACAACATGCAATTTTTTAAAAGATTCATTTTATCATTACATCTGCATCTGTATCTGTATCTGTATCTGTATGTGAACATAATCATGGAAAAACAAATTAATCGATTGTTCTGCTACTTAGGTGATGGATGGTGAAGATTAGACCTGCCGATAGAATGATAGCTACATCAGCTGCTGGGTATTATACTCAATCGATTGCGACAGATTTGAAAAAAAAAAATTATCGAAACAAAGAGGTAAGTGGACTTTTAGCATCATGGAAACATGAAGATTTAGGTCAAATTACCTGTATTTAAAGAAATTCCGCCTCCAGGTGTTGATATCGTCTATCTAATTGAAAATTACTACCTTTGTATTCCAAAATTATGTATTCATAAACTAAATTCTTTGAAAAGGTCATCAAATCTTAGTAGTTACTTCTATACCGCAAGATGAAAAAGTTATCACCTAATCAAATTACTCCCTTCACGACCTTGGTCCACGATGGCAAATTAACAAGAGATAATGCTGTAATACTAGGGTATTGTGAAGCTAGGTTAATATTGTACTGTAAAATGATCATTAATGAAACACCAAAACTGAAGCCTGGACATCTATAGAAGTTATCACCCAGAGATAAGCGAATAGTTGCCTGCTTGAATTTAGATGGTAGTGCCAAGACGGCAGGAGTATCAAGAATATTGGACTCCAGTAGAGAAGACAAAGTTTCATCACATACAATTCAGCGGGTTTTAGAAGAGCAAGGTTTGAAGGTAATGAAGAAGAAGAATAAACTAAAGCTTTCAAAAGCTCACCGGATAGCTCTCTTGAACTGGACTTTAAGCCACCAAAACTGGACAATTAAAGATTGGAAGAGAGTAGTATTAGACGGCCTAATTTCTCAGCAAGATAACAACCCTAAACATATTTCAAAGAAGACAAAATTCTGGGTAGCTTCTAGAGATTCAAAGACTATGAATTGACCTTTTGAATCTCCTGACTTGAATGCTATCGAGCATCTTTGGGGTCGACTCGAATGTCGACTTGGTGAGTATCCAGGGTCAGCAAAAGATATGCATTGTTTGTGGGGAATTTTTGGATAAAAATGGTATAAATTAGATCTATCTTTATATTAAAAATTAGTTGAGGGTGTGCCATCGCATTTTGCGGCTGTAATCAAAGCTAGCGGGAGTCATACCGAATATTAAAAGGATAGCATCAATATTGATCGAATAATTGGAAATGCCAAAATCACAATAGAATGCACAATCTTGATTTATTTTACTAAAAAACAAATCTGACGCCACAATGTAATTAGAATTCATTATAACGCCTGAATTTTTGTTTCTAAAGCCATGTTATATTGTTATGGTTAAATATAGGGAAATGTTAGTTGCCTCCTCCAAGAAAATTAAATGCCCCCCCCCCCACTTTGCACAAATCTGGACCTTTTAGATTCATTGATTGGCGCGTATCAGTTTTCAACCAGTTCACGCTTACCATTCTTACTAAACTACTATTAAAATAATTAATTCGTGTCATAACTCTGTCATAGCCCCCATATCATAGCCCCCATATCGACAAATCGACCTTTCATAATATTTGGCGCGTCACTCTAAATCTACCCGTACCCCTGCTTGCATAAACCAGGATGGATAAATCGAACCGCAGGCTTGTCTCGAAAGCTCTAACTCAACTTAATCCCTGATCAAGATTGCCATGGCAACTGTAATCGACGATAGCGGATACTGAATACTGTTCATCTACACGAGCTGTCCTAATCTTTACGATAAAACCAAATATTATATAGGCTCCTTCAACGGCGCATCTAAACTAGTGAAATGGCTAAAGGAGACAAAATTCTTCAACGAGATCTGCCCTAGATACTCCATAAAGGATACCCTTACAGTATCCGAGGCCCCATAGCGACCTCACAAATCTCGAAATACGTAAACCTGTTTTATTTTATTCTACTTTTAGTTTCTTTTTATGCTAAGCCCTCCCAATGAATATCCAAAAAAAAAACAAAAAAAAACTACATGTATGTAGTACTTTTAAATACATATACTGTACTACGGGTGGACGTTCTGAACTCACTAGAACTGCACATAGGAATAGAAAAGGCACCCTTTATCCCAGTGGGTACAAGAGTAGCCTCGCTCACCCAAGGCAGTAAGTCTTGGCGTCTTATGTCCGGAATATGAATGATTAGTATTGGGCTCAACCCTATATATATATAGACGTAAAATAGAAATCAAACAAACAAACAACATAAGTTGTAAGATAAGACAAGCTATCATAGCATGTGTATTACCCATCGCACATCTTGCAGCTGAAACTTGGTGGCCCGGGGAAAAGAGAATCAAAGGTAATAAACTAATAAGTAATAAAGTCGGATTACATCTAAAAGCCTTGGACAAGGTATACACTACAGCTGCAAGGGCTATACTTCCTGTATACCGAACAACCCCACCTCAGCACTCCTCAGAGAATCTGGACTAAATCCTGCAGAAATTTTTCTCGACACCCTCTCTCGAAGAGCTTCAATTAGAACTCGCCGCCTTGATGATCGACACCCTCTATATAGACGAGCCTGCAAGCTATGTTCGTCTCAACCCCTGACTCGCTTTGCTCGCTTCCTAGCACAAATTCCACTATCAGAGCAAATTGATCCTATCGTACACCCTCCCTGGGAGATCGAAGAAACAATGAATAATCAAATTTCATACTTTGATGCGTCAACAAGAACACCTCAAGTACGAGCCAGAAATCTTCAAAACATTTTTAATTCAATACCAAAGAACGATATCATTATCTATTGTGATGGTTCAAAACTATCCAATGGAAATACTGGGGCAGGCTTTGCAATCTATCAACTCGGACATCTCATAAAACCAGGGGCTTTTCCTCTGGGTAAACGGAAGGAGATAGAAGACGCAGAAGCATTTGCTGCACTCCAAGGCATCAAAGCTGCGATTTCACTCCCAACAGCCCGGTCCTCCAAAGATCTTTGGGTATTCACAGATAACCAAGGTGTAGCAAAAAGTCTTCTAACAAAATTATCGACCCTTACATCACAGTCAGTATACCTTGAGGCTATAGAATCCACCAAAAAATGGAAAATTAGAGCTAAACTTCCTCACATAGTAGAGGGTCAAAACAAAATACACTGGGCTCCTAGCCACGCTGGGATTGGCGGTAATGCATTGGCAGACTCTGAGGCCAAAAGGGGTGCTGCTATACCATTTTCCGATCAACACCAAAAACACTCTTTGGCTTCTCTTCAACAATGGCTATTAGTTCAGATGAAATCTTCAAGAGATAGATGGTGGAAGACACATGCTCCCAGGTCATATACCCAGTTTGAAATAAACTCTGCTCCCCTCTCGCCCAAAGAGCTGAGCTTTACTTAAACAGAAGGTCTTTAGGGCAACTAATAGCCTCTAGAACTAGACACGGGGACTTTGCTAATTATCATACTCGCTTTAATCACCAAAATGTAAACTTACACTGCCACTGTGGATCACCCAAGGCACAGCTTCACTTTTTCTACTGTAGACTTCTACGACGTCGCCATGGTCGACCTCCCGGACCCATTAGCTCCTTTATTCCTAATCTACTTGGAATCCCTGAAGGGGCAAAAAAAAACTAACCATTTGGCTAAACAATGCCGATTTCTTCGTAAATATTTGCCCACGATAATGATATCCCACTAGGAAACTAGAAAAATTATTGCAAATACTGAGGCACCAATCTAAAAGTTGAACACTAGATTAAGAACCTCTCACTAGGTTAAGTGCTGGCTGTTTCACACAACGCTCCGCACCAGGTATATAATGCTTATTTAAGCTTTTTTTTTCTAGAGCCCTAGCTCTAGCGTCATTTGTACCTGGATAGTATGAAGGAATCCGTACGTAGCACGTGATACTCGATTAGACGTTAAATAGTAAATAAAAAAAAAGGTTGTTAGATTGACTAAATGGACATTATCCTAAAGCCCATTCATTATAGAGCTTTTTCTCATCGCTAGGCAAAAAGTCAAAGTGATAACTAAGCATCTATCGACTCAAATTTTGGTAATAACCAATGCGAAACGATTTGTAATGACATGATATTAATACGGAGAAATTATTTTTGAACAACCAAATTGATCTCATACCTAGCAGATGATTCGGTTTCAATTAAATGCACTAGTAAATGTACATACACGTATACCTCTACATGTAATTGAATGAAGTTTTGATTTAACATTTAACGTCCGCGAATAACTACCTTGCAGTAGTCAGCCGAATGCCTCTGTAGGGGCGTAAGCCGTGCAATAGAGAACATCTACAATACATTTCCCCAAGTTCCAGAAAGGCTTATTCAGTGCCCGCTGTTCCTAGTATAAATACATGCTAGATAATTACATCGAGTCGAATAGATAGGAACGCATTCACCATGACCTAGGGGCCACAGCCTGAGGAAAAACCTATTGAAAATACCCATAGGGAAAAACTCATCAGGAGGAAACCTCAACCATTCCTACCAGACTCTTTTACGACGAGCAGCCGAGACCTCCCTCAATAAGCCACATGGAAATCTGACCTACCGTCCTTAAAACGTCCAACCGGCGCCTGACCATTTCCACCAACGACTTATCTTCATCGGAATTTATAGCGTTGGGAATGTAGAGCCCTTCGCTCTATATTTCCGAGGTCATCCGTGGGTGGCTTCGCGAAAAAAGGGTGCTTAAGGGAAGATGTTCTATAGACGAAGACAATTGAGACAAACGGTGATGAACAGGGATCTTCAAGGGGAGGAGTATGCGAATCTTCTTGACTGTCATATATGTGGAGCATACTGAGCGTTAACACCGGCACCTTGTGGATGTGGATTTCGTTTCATCTTACTGACTACATGCAATTTTTGTTTAGCGTCGTGGTATTATCACGTGGTACATGGATTTAAGCGAGATAAAATGACGGATAAAGATAAAATAAGAACACCGTCACAACTTGCTCTCTATGGCACAATCCATAACTATTTTGTCCACCAAGGAGTGTGGATTTTGACACGTTATACTGTACAATTGTGCTCAAGCTTAGGCCCAGGTTTCCTACTAAAGATAGAGATCTCGTTCAAATTTCTTTTCATGGCATTGATCTGTCGATGTTCACGTAACCGTTCAAGAATTTAAAATTCTACATCAGTTTCAATTCCTGTTCCTATTCCAGCTCTGTATCTGTAGAAGACTTGTATTCTCAGAGGTCGAGATCCCATTTAAACTAAAAATAGCTTAAAGTAAATCCCTTTTCGGGGTTCATTCATTTCAGGTTCTCGACCAATTTTGTTCAATTTCAGACTCTGGACATAAGTCAGGATTTTTTTAGCCCTAATACAGGTATCACTAAAGTTCCAGTACTGGATTAATTCATTTTCATTCTCATATTACCTTAGATCAAATACTTCCTTCGATTTCAGATCTTGTCGCGATCAGGGTATCATTTAAGATCCTGATCACGTCTTATTTTACTTTGGATCTAGTTCAGTCATTTTCAATATTCTTGACTTATGCAGTGGGATTTTTTATAATTATCATAGATTGTTCTAGCTTCAAATTCGAGGCAATTTCTTGAAATTTCCAGTTGACAAGTTACAATTTGAGATCTGAGGACAATAAAGTAAGGGATCCTTTAATAACCCAAATTCTTCATTTATTTCATAGTTTTAGTTAGGATAAAGCTCACATATTTATAGTATCATCTTATCGGAGCTAAAAATTCTAGTTGCAGGTTTATTCAATCTCACAATATACTTTCAGCAACATTCAATTCAAAAGTAAGTAAATAAATAAAGTCATTGCGCAAATATATGTCAGATATTGAGATGACTGTTTTTTTCAATTGCAGCATAACTTTTTCTCCATTCATTTTCAGTTATTTTCATTTAGTATCTTTACAAATTCTCTATAGTTGTAGAGGTTAAAATATCCGTTACAAATTAAATAACGTAACTTCTCCCGATATAGGTTTGACATTAAGAAGCCATTACTCAGATCGATACAGTGAGAACAATGACTATTTGATAAATAATCTGTGAGGTTGCCAAGAATATTTCGTGAGCTGTTTCTTTCATATGTGAGAAGAAGTCACGAAAAAAATAAGCATTCTTTAAAAGCCACTGTTATCTGGCATACTCGATTGAGTTTTGTCGGTCGAAATCTAGTGGCGAGTGTCAACTGATAATAGATTCTTGCATATCCCAATCAGTTGACATGAATAGTTAAGGAATTCCTTAGATGTTAACCTTAAGAAGGCCAGTAGAAATTTTATGGAGAGGAACTGCAGAATTCGTGATCACATATACAAAGGAGTCTCTGTGTTGAAATCTGAATCCCACCAATTTGCAAAACTGGAACTGAGTAGAAATTAAATTTTCCACGTGATCATTAGTCGGCAAAAAACCTAAACAAAAAATCATATTTCCATTCGAATCAACCTTGAAGCCCATTATCGAGGTCAAAATTTATTTAAATTGAAAGTAAGGATCAAAAATTACATATCAAATATCTTTGGGGGAAAAAAAATGATTGAGAAATGGTATTGACAGGCCCGCAAATATGATGGTTCTGGATTATAAAATATGCGTTTCTTAATACCCCCATCATTAATCCATAATGCTCTTTTTTCACTGAAAAAAATTCTATACATTGAAGATTTAGCATAGAAATATTTCTGTGAAATATTATGCATAAATAAAACATGTTGATGGTGATGTTGGGCTTCGCAGCTGATGTTATTAAAATATGATACTTTTGTTTGGGTTTTTACTGGCTAATGTCTATGTTGAAAGTTTAATTTCCATCCAATTTCAGTTCTACACAAGTATATAGGATTCAGTTTTCAATTCTAAGGGTCCCTAATTGTAAGATGCTTTTACCGCTGAACTTATTTTATAACGCGCTGCTTATCTCTTTAATAGCCAAACTTAGCCGTTCAATACCAATTTTATACCCGCCTATATTTCCAAAATCATGTAACAGAACCCTTATGGATTTATTCAGGTTCACCAACCTATCAATTCCTCAATTCTCTCTCATATTGATTTTAAATTTTTGAAGGTTGGATTATACCATATTTTGGGAAAAAAAAACCAAATTTAAGTTAAAAAAATCCGAAGTTTCCTTTGCAGGATTTTCTCAAATTGGTCTGAACAAAAATTAATATAATGAGAATAAATTTGCATAAAATTCGCTTATTATGGCAAAAAAAAGGAAGGGGACCGCTAAGTAGCCCTAAAAAATCGGCTATTTGGCAACAAAAATTGACGAGATAAAGACTGTTGAAGTTGTCAGCTTTCAGCCTTCCTAATCATGTGATAGAATGATCACATTATGAAATATAGCGTGTCTTTTCAGGATTATAGTCCTATTGTTAGTATGATTAGAAATAGATATTGTTTATACATATACTACAAAACCACAATAATAATAACACAAATTTAATACGCTTTTCCAGTGTTACGGGCTATAAGCGCGAGGTTAAATACTCCGGAAAATGAACGTGCATAATTTTGAGCACATAATAAGCCCCGTTTTTATTATCGCCCCAATCCAGCTGACGCTTAACCAACTTCTATAATATCGATCATTCACACGCCGCCGCCACAACCCCACATTCTATAGTGTGCTACTCTCTATGTGTCTAGAAAGGAGTACTCAGTGAATATTTAAATTTTTACAATTTATATTTACATATGAACACAGTGTCCTGAATTGAGTCTTGCTAATTCCTTTTCTTCAAATGATTTTTGCCTTCAAATCATTAAATTGGGCCGACATGATATTAATAATCTAGTCAGAAATATGTCAACTAACAACATGAATGCCATTCAGAAAAAGGCGTTATAAAAATGGGGCTTATTAAGAGCACAAAATTATGCACATTCATTTTCCGGAGTATTTAATCTTGCGCGGATTATACCTATTGCACGTTCTTACCAAGAAAAAAGAAAACATATAATAACATCCTTCTCCTTCCTATATCATGTCAGCTTCGCGATAATACCAGAAGGAATCTCCTGTGCAAGAAGCTCATCCTTCTGAGGCCTCTATGTCCATGCCTACACTTTACAACTAATTAGGTCCACATAAAGACGGAAAAATTGAATTCGATTCTTTTGAGGATCTCTACAAAGCTCTTTAGAAACTCGGAACATGTTATGGCTATAGTTTAATCGTACGATAAAGGTATTAAGGGAAGAAATGCAGTATCATTGTCATTGACTATGACCAAGGAAGACTGAATAAACTCTCATAACAAAGAGATTCATCCCTGATAGAAGCGCCCGAACACAATATGTCGCAAGACAAACTGTCAGTTCGGAATCAATGCTAAAGATCATCAATAAGGGAAAGGGACAAATGTGTGCAAAGAAGCAAACCATGACCTGGATCATTCATTCTGATAAAGCGATCAACCGTTTAACACATCGATCGAAAGGGATCACATATGTTTTCCTTGGAGGTTGTCATTAATCATGAAGTGCTCGTATAGTAGATGTAAATCTAAGAGCTTTTAGATAATTAAAAGATATAGATTAATTAGTCATCTTGTTTGCAAAAAAAATAGTTGCATGACAGCTAGGAGCGATTAATTGGTTAATTATTTAATTTGGGGTGTCACATGAATTATTATGCCTAAACAGCATTTTGGGGTGTATTTAACGGTTTCCTGAAAGGCAATTCACGTCGTAGGATAACTAAAGTCGGGGTGGAAAAATGTTTTTTTCATTGTAATAAAAAGACATCGTATCATACATAATTTAGCTGTAATTACATTTCAATTTAGGAAAATAATAGTTTCGTCAGATCGGATAAGGGATAGCTCTCAAGGGATTATGAATCGTCAATGTGGCTGTAATCGTCGAGACTCGGGTGATTACAAGGAAGCCTTCTCTCCTAACACGAGCCAGTGAAATATTGATGCTGATTTCTGTTATTTGATTGGATCGATACATCCNAGCTGTAATTACATTTCAATTTAGGAAAATAATAGTTTCGTCAGATCGGATAAGGGATAGCTCTCAAGGGATTATGAATCGTCAATGTGGCTGTAATCGTCGAGACTCGGGTGATTACAAGGAAGCCTTCTCTCCTAACACGAGCCAGTGAAATATTGATGCTGATTTCTGTTATTTGATTGGATCGATACATCCTCCTGGTATCTTCTAGATATTGTGGAAGACACTAGAAATTACAAGTTAGCGGGGGCATAAAAATGACAGGGGGGCTTACTAAGATTAGTCCGAGTGAAAATTTGAAGTGGTAAAATTAGAAGGCCATGGAATCTACCAGAACCAACTCGCCATAATTCAGGCGTAATCCCTAGAAATGGAAAATCCAGTGACTTCTATGGCGTTCTAAAGACTGTTAACGCTAAACTACATTCAGGTCATTCTCTGGAATTTGGTGGAATCAAGAGGAATCGTCAAAGGAATATATAACCCCAACCTTCATTCCGTTTCCCCATCATCATACGAACATTTTACATACTCACAAACAATCTGCAAAAATACTCAACACTAAAGTTCTCTTTGAACACGTCTATTACATTTACATTACTACTTCCAAACTTCAATAGTCACAATGGGACCAGCTATTGGTAAGTTTGAAAAGACTATATTATTTTCTATTTTTCACACATGTTCTAACTTTAATAGGAATCGATCTTGGAACAACATATTCCTGCGTTGGAATTTTCAGAGATGACCGAATTGAAATTATAGCCAATGATCAAGGCAACAGAACAACTCCATCATTTGTAGCATTCACAGACACTGAGCGATTAATCGGTGATGCTGCCAAAAATCAAGTTGCAATGAATCCCACCAACACAGTCTTCGATGCAAAACGTTTAATAGGTAGAAAATTTGCCGATCCAGAGGTTCAATCTGATATGAAGCACTTCCCTTTCAAAGTCATTGATAAAGGAGCAAAACCAGTCATTGAAGTTGTATTCAAAGGCGAAACCAAGCAATTCACACCTGAAGAAATTTCTTCCATGGTTCTCACCAAAATGAAGGAGACTGCCGAAGCTTATCTTGGAACTCAAGTAGACAACGCTGTAGTAACAGTCCCAGCATATTTCAACGATTCTCAAAGACAGGCAACTAAAGATGCCGGATTAATCGCAGGCCTAAATGTTCTCAGAATTATAAACGAACCTACTGCCGCAGCCATTGCCTACGGATTGGACAAAAAAGTAGAAGGAGAGCGAAATGTGCTCATTTTTGACTTGGGTGGAGGAACTTTTGATGTTTCATTATTAACCATTGAGGAGGGTATTTTCGAAGTCAAGTCAACTGCCGGAGATACACATTTGGGCGGAGAAGATTTTGACAATCGTCTGGTCAACCATTTTGTTAATGAATTTAAGCGAAAACACAAGAAAGATTTATCATCAAACGCAAGGGCTCTCAGACGTCTCCGAACTGCTTGTGAGAGAGCCAAACGCACACTCTCATCATCTGCTCAAACCTCCATTGAAATTGATTCACTCTTTGAAGGAATCGACTTTTATACATCCATCACAAGGGCTCGTTTCGAAGAACTTTGCCAAGACTTATTCAGATCTACAACCACCCCAGTTGACCGAGTTTTAGCTGACGCAAAAATCGACAAATCTAAGGTCCATGAAATCGTTCTAGTCGGAGGCTCTACTCGTATTCCTAGAATTCAAAAATTAATTACAGATTATTTCAATGGCAAGGAACCAAACAAATCTATAAATCCAGATGAAGCCGTTGCCTACGGTGCTGCAGTCCAAGCTGCAATTTTGTCCGGTGATACCTCTTCTAAGTCAACAAATGAAATCCTCCTTCTTGACGTTGCGCCTCTCTCACTCGGTATTGAAACTGCGGGTGGACAAATGACAAAATTAATTCCTAGAAATACAACCATTCCAACCAAGAAATCAGAAGTATTCTCAACTTACTCTGATAACCAACCAGGTGTGCTCATCCAAGTCTTCGAAGGTGAGCGGCAGCGAACAAAGGACAACAATTTACTTGGAAAATTTGAACTTACCGGCATTCCACCTGCACCACGAGGTGTCCCTCAAATTGAAGTTACCTTCGACTTGGACGCAAATGGAATTATGAATGTTTCAGCTTTGGAGAAAGGAACTGGAAAATCTAACAAGATTGTCATCACTAACGATAAGGGCCGCTTATCTAAGGAAGATATTGAACGAATGTTGTCAGAAGCTGAGAAGTACAAGGCTGATGATGAAGCTGAAGCTGGTCGTATCAGTGCAAAGAATGGCCTTGAGTCATACGCTTACTCTCTACGCAATACTCTATCTGATTCAAAGGTTGATGAAAAACTTGATGCTAAGGATAAGGAAAAGTTGAAGTCACAGATTGACAAGACCATCGAATGGTTAGATAACTCTCAAGCTGCTACAAAGGAAGAATATGAGGACCATCAAAAGGAACTCGAATCAATTGCTAACCCAATAATGATGAAGTTCTACGGCGATGGCGCTGGCGCTGGAGCTGCAGGCATGCCAGGAGGTGCAGGATTCCCAGGAGCTGGAGCAGCAGCTCCTCCTCATGATGATGGACCAACTGTCGAGGAGGTTGACTAAATGTAAAAATTATGATGTTTCTATTATTAAAGTAGGGGTTTGATAAATGATTTGTTTTAGTTAGTAGGGTTTTGATCAGTTCACATAAATGATCTAAAAGCAGCCAGGCGTCTTGAATTATGTTGTTAGGATATCCTTAAATAAAATTTCTATATTATATTTCATATTAAATGAAAGAATAAGGTGAAATTTAATCTGCTTAAACTATAATATTTGTATAATATGAGAAATTTATTATATGATTAATAATACCATAGTTCTGAAGAATACAATTATAATAATTTTAACATAAGTTTAAATTAGCTGTCCGTTGGATGTGACTATTTTAGCAAAATAAACTTTTAAATTACACATTTACCCTGCACAACATTTTTATTTGCACAACCTAGAATTTACGAAAGAATTCTAGCGTTATTCTTGAATAAAGATGCCAATAACCAGATCTTGACAGACCACTGTTTAATCCGTGCACTGATGATAAGGATAATGTTAACAATAATTCACTTTTTTTACTTACTGTACTTACTGTAATATTACTAAGGCCCAATACTAGCAAGGAGATGGCTCTCGGAGGAAATAGGGTTAAATACTAAATTGTGGATAAGCATCACAGGGATATGGTCGCTAAATACTTAATGGCGGGTGATAACTGTAGACCCCTGCATTGCCTCCCTTGGTGGATCTTTTCGTGAGACGAAGACGGTTAGGCCAGCCTAACCCAGAATAATAAAGTGGCAACGTCATATTTACTCCACAATTAAAACGACCATGTCAAAACGATAGAAATGTGGATTTTATTTATGTTGCCCATTCAACCGACTGGCAAACCAATCTTTGGAACGATGAACTTATGATGGTGATAACAACATTGACAAAATACTGTTCCTTCTACAAAATCCGATAATACTCCATTTCACAAGATATTTCTCTCCATCCCTGTTTTCTTATTTAATCAATATTCGATACTAATATAAAACAATCAATCTCTGTCACTGCCCGTCGAAGCTCAATGTGAGTCGTTTGGAGCCCTGTTTTCATCTTGCTAGCACCATGCCAAACAAGGCTGTAATGTAATCATTACGCTAAAAATGTATTGGACGCAATGGCCGCCTAATACGACACATTTCTTGTTAGTATTTAGAAAGGTCTAAATTAGAATACACAGACATTGATATTCCTTGATAAAGCACACAAAATACCCATGAAACTGGAGATGTTACTTCCAATTTCTTCGGTACATATTCACGAAATATATAACAGCTCATCTTTTATAGAATATCGTCACCTGGATTTGGAAAGAAAAAGTCATGGTGGAGAGTTACTTTCATGTGGAGTCTGGTCTAAACAGATAGGCCAAATCTTCAAAGCTGTTTTTGGAGCAGGAGGTCGTGATAGCGCTCTGATTTGAGATCTTTACTCAGGATAGAGGTCTGGACTACATTTGCAAATGATGACCGACCCTTTGAGGATGCGTTACACTGCGTCTTTTCAACCATTTTGATGGCCGATGATGGGCCTGGCACAATTGCTTTTACAAGATAGGGCTTTGGGGGTCTAAGTAATCCTCTGATATTGTAACGGCTGAGTAGCCGATTGGCCCTGTAGCCTAAGCTGGTTAGCTTAGGCATGATGATATTTATAGTAATGACGTAACTTTAAAT
>QVIK01000462.1:318-37169 GCA_003957845.1 Oidium heveae
TTTCTTATTTTTTTTAAATAAATTTTAAATTTTTTTTTAAAATTGTTTAAAATTCTTTTTTAAAATTAGGGTACATTTAAAAATTGTCCGCATGATTTAAAAAATTATGAATGACCGGATCAATAGCGGCCGCTAGCGTGTACTTGTTGATCATTTAGCGGCAGCATTTGCAGGGGTCAAAATTCGTGCAAATAAAATCGTGCCCATTTCTACTCTATATCATTAATCGCGTCCACAACAACCTCACAAATGCTAGAATAGATGATCAAGAAGAGAAAATATATAGGAACTTCAAAAGATATCGATGAGGTTTTCTGAATTTTTAGTTAAAAAACTTAGTCACCAAAAAACGCGCATCTTACCCACGTGTATGGCGCTAACTACAAGGCATTTCTCACTCTTTATCACGTGGGGTCTCAATAAAACACTTGATCCTGTAAGTTCAGACGCACTGAGAATATATCTCTTCATATGTCATAGTATGGGAAGGTCGTATACTTTTGACGCCGTTGTGGGCCCTACAAACATGATCTTGCATTGAACCTGTCTTCAGCATGACGCATCATGTTGGTGGGCAAAACGATGATTTTTATTGGAGTTTGACTTTTTGAAGACACTACTCTCAACCCCAATGTCTTCGAAACGATGAGCTACTCATCAGGAGAGAGCTTGGATTTAATTTGACAGAATTCCAAAGATTCCGCCACAAACGTGTTGGTTAAATCGACAAAGATGAATACAACTTTGATGAAACAGATTTCATACGACTGCGGTAAAAAAAGAAGCAAGCTGTGTTTGATTTGAAGGCTTCAAACTTTTACCTTGAAAAATTTATTCGATAAGTGAGACTATTGCTGTCAGAAGCGGCATGTAGACAGCAGGGCAAGGGCAAGAAGTGACAGGCTAAGGGTGCCATCCTAAATAATACACGAGATAGATTACACACACAAATTTGTTTCTAAATTAAAGATCTAGGAGAAGTACAACATATAAATTTATAAACATTTTAAGTTCAAGAAGAAGATTATCTAAAAGTTCTAGCTCGCTTAGATAGAAGTAGATGAACAACAGGTTGAAGCCCTACAAGCCTAGCAAAAAGAACACGAGGATGAACACAATTAAGGAGTACTTCAATTAGTTCAGCACAGAGGCGAATCTGGAAGGGAAGAACTTGGCCTAGGATCTTCATTAACATTGGTCCCATCTCGGAGGCGCTGGCCTTGTTATAGGTGTCTGTGGAGGAGATCTCGAAGCTGACCAGCCAGACGGAGCTATAGGACACGTTCGGACAGATGAACAGCGCCCTCTACAGGAAGGATTTGATGGAAAGGATGCCAAAGGCTATCTTGACCGCAAAAGAGAAGTTCATGATCTACTTCCTATTCTCGGTCATATAGAGCCAGATTAGGGAACTCTTAGATCATCGTAGTTATCTAATATAAGCATTCAGCTTACAATCAAAGAGTACTTAGTTGTTCATATTAAAGCCTCAAGCCAATATAACCTGCATAAGCTCTCAACTTTACAACATAAGTCCAATGCTTTATTAAATACCTGCTTGTTCTTTCTTAGACTTTTTTTTTAGTGAGCCATTACCTTTCATCCGATTTCCAGGCAATCTTGGCACCCATTTTTTCATAATCAAATTTGGAGCCATTAGTCCCGAAGTAGAGTTGACCAATTCCGTCACAATGGCTTATTGCTTTTCTTTTGGTCTTATTGTTATCGAGTAGAATTGAGATTTTCTTCAGAAAACAGAGCTTCTGACATTCGTTCACTATGTTTGATACCAAAAAATGTGTCTAGTCCTGTCCTTTTTTGAACTGATTTAGCCAGTCACTCTCCAACCGCCCAAAAATCCAGTCCCAATCTAATAGTTCTTGCTCCCCAGGTTGCACGTGTGCATTTCCATCCCGAAAAATTTTCTGGCAAAATGTCTTGCAAGGTATTGTCCTTTGGAAATGCCAATAGCTTCAATGCTTAGCGCCGCTGTCTGTCATTGAGTAGCTGCCCGGCTGGTGCTGGTCAATAATGCTCTAGCTTATCTAATACACTCTAAAAATTAATTCTTCCAATTACTACGAGACGTACTAAAACCTTTGAGGATATAACTATAGTTCCATGAAATATCAAAAGTTACTATTTAGTGTTGTAAAAGAAACTTGTTACTTGGCAGCTTATCCGTGGAAAAAGTGACGCATTTCTTATCCTGACCCAGTGAGCGATTGCGTTTATTAGGTGAAACTACGGGAGCGGAACGATAATTAGATCTTAACTAGTTAGTTGTGTGTTAGGCGTGGACCTAGAGGCTTGACAAGTATAGTCAAACTTCTTGTTTAAAGTCTTAGTTTTTAATTTTTTATAGCAAGAAAATCCAGAAACAGTAACTCACATATTGAAAATATTTCTAAAGATGAAGTTTCTTTTATGTCATTAAAAACTTTTAATATTCAATTAATGGTAATAGAGGAAAAGAAATGCCCTTTTCCTCTCATGGTGAAACTACATATCATAATCCTAATTCTAGATCATACAAACCTGGTAAAAGACAAACTGACGAACTTTAAGGCTTTCTATCTTTATTCTCATCGGTGGCTGTAAATTAACCATACTCGATTGATTTCGGTAGTGACAGCTGGGCAGTGTACCCAGGAAAAAAAATTTAATTGCAGGTAACTAATAAGCTATTATAGAAAAGAAGGGTGTGTTGCTGCAGTTTGGGTTATGCATGCATAGAATCATTAGATCATGCAAATTTTTTGCGGTGTAATTCTCATATTTGATCACTGCCCAGAATGAAACGAGAAAAGACTAAGTGCCAAAATATTTTTGGCAATCCCACAATTCCCCGTCTATCAGAGCATCTCATTCAGATCATAAAAATATTTTTCGCTTGTAGCACGTACAGAGATTTACAAAATTTTCCTATAGTAATCCAGATTTTATGTTGAGATTAAATTTTGATCGTCTCTGAGGGGTTGACTCAGGGAATCGAAATTATTAACAGGCTTTAAATCTTCGAAGGGAACCTTTGGGAAGTCTTCAGATTTCAAGAAGGCCTCTTTGCCTGGTGTCTCATTTTTTGCTTTTTTAGAAAAAGCACGGGGTGAGGCTAGAGGTGAGCGACTAGTAATTATTTCTTGTGCCCTGACTGAGTAATCTCCAACAAGTGCTTTAGTTTGCTTTGTAGTACGAGCAGCATAATCACTAATGATAACCTTGACTTGATCAGTTTGCTGATTTATAATTTTTGCTGTGTATTCAATATTGTGATCAATAAATTCTTGATTTGATTTATAAGCTAGGGTCCCCAAAAATAGAGCCGAGGTTCCTAAGAGTGACAATCCCCAAATTGGAACAAATTTTACCAGGAAGTATGAGATAAACGCGAAAATAAATGCCTGTCAGAATATTAGTACATTAAATCAAAGAATCATAACTGAAACTTACAGCTAGCGAGACAGCAAGGTTTTCTGTAAATATTATCTGCTGAGCCTGAATGACAAAGAAGTTGATAAGTTCATCTAGGTCACCAATAAGAAGATTAAGGGTTTCTCTAGAGACAGTGTAATATTTTTTAGGTCGAATTTGAGACGTGAATCCATGAGAGAATAACAATCTTCCAGCTATTTCTGAAAGCACAGTTATTCCAAGAATCACATATGTGACCTTAAGACTGTAGCGAAAGATGTTCAAATATCTAGCAGCGAAAATTATCAATACTGAGGTTATGTAAGCAATTCCAGATGCCCGAGGGTGTTCCCAAGACAAGAGACTGTAAAAAAAGGAGTGATATTGAGTAAGAGGCTGGCCAGTTGCTGCAGTATAGGTAGGGGTTATTCGAGTAGCAGCAAGATTGGAAAGATCAGTCTGTGTTTTGGCACTTTGCTCCTTAATGTTCTCAACAACAGGTCCTGTTAGTTAATTTTATCAGTTATCATCTTCAAGATAAATATAATGCCAGAAACGTATACCATTGGCCACACTCTGAGTAAAAGGAGTGCTATGTGAGTAATTAGCTTCAGGAGCAGTATCTAAATTGTGTTGTCAGCGAGAGAAGGTATTAGTTTCAAGATACTGCCAATCTCATAGATTAGCATAGAACATAAATTAGGATGTTTCTTTTAGTATCACGAACCGTACTGTTATACTGTGCAGAGTTGTTGAAATTTTCACTTTTGATGGGAAAGTTTAGACCCTCATTTTGAGCCATCGTCAAGATGATGAAAAGTTTGAAGTTTATTAAAAATCGACCGAATCTGCACCAGGAAAAATAGGAGAATAGGTGACGTGACAATCTGTGTGTGAAATTAGAATAAAACGTAAGAATTCTCCAACAGAACTTCGTAGGAGAAAAATATCTGTTGGCGATGATCGGTAGTACCCCTAAGTGACGACTGAATTTATGGGATAAGTCCGACCTTTCTTATGATTCGGGCTAGCGTGTATATCTATTCACGTGATGGTTGTTCCTGATTTGATAAGCTGAGAGCTTTACATGAAGCTCAAAGTGGTACACTCTACAATTGACGTCAGATCTACGTACTCTATTAATTCACATGTGACAAGTTCACTTCTACGAATATGAACACATCCGCATCTTCAAAATTCTTCAAATCTTAATATCAAAATTTTCAATGTGGAAATCTTCCTTAGAAAGTGGCAGAGTGATATTCCTGTGAATCGCATCAAGTCCATATCCTTTACTGCTTACATATAGACTTAGCTTATTCCGCCCAACAGCGAAAAAAGGGCTGATTTGTGTCTTCTTCGATTCCATCAACTTGTCTCCCGATCAAGCATAAAATAATGAGACTCGTTTTCCTTTCATGTCAGTTTTCCAATACATTTCAAAGTGGTATGCCATCCGGGCCCTTCTCCTAAGTAGAGTCTGGGTAGCCTGGGCACCTACCCCACTTGAGACGGGAGATGGTTGGTTCGAATCCAACAGACCTAACCACATTTCGCGCGGTGGATATTTACAGGATGGTGGAGGCATGTCTGGATAATCCAGGGTTTGTAGTTTCCTTGGATGGATGTTAACGGTTGAGGGTTGACCAATGGCGAAGAAAAAGTGATTGTACTTCATAGTGGCATCTACAAATGGAATCTGAGGCATGAGTGTATCTAATGAAAAAGTTGAATCATCTAAAATGTAAATAAACACTGTCACTGTGTCATAGCCTAGAGGCTGCATACACGTTATTTGAAAAAAAAAAAAAAAAAATACATTTCAAAATCAATATAGACCTGCATCGGAAACTCGTGTTCAGGCGCCTCGATTAACTTTTCACGTTTATCTTTCCTTGCTCTCTACTGATGCGAGATTAGATTATTCTGATATTGGATAAGATGAAGCTGGAATTGGCCAAGCAAATATGATTAATAGAGCGATGTAATTTCAACCCGCTCCAGAATTTATTTGCTAGCAAAGGTACAGTCTTGTTATGGATGGAAAGCTGTTGTAGCTAAGTGCTCGGAGTTACGGGCTGCGCCGGCTTCTTGATCCCAGTAAGATAGGGATGCCCTGCACATATGACCCTTGTGTAAATCTTTTCGACCTAGCAATTCCCCCTTTTCTCTTTCAAAATCATTGCTGTGCAAGGAAGAATGTTAAAATTAAGTATATTTGGGAGAATGTAATTTTTGGTATTCTCTAATATAAAGCTGATCTCTAGAGTCACAGGTTCAAGCATGAATACTAAGCTTGGTTCCATAAATCAGTGCATTCATCACAGAGAAGAAATATTGCCTAGGTGGAGTTGTCTCAGACTTAGTACTGAATATAGAAAAATATTGGATTGCTCTTGACTATAAGATGTCGTGTTGGTGATTAACTTCTATCCGTAACCCGGTGTTCCAAAATTATTCGAAAAACAACTATCAAGCTATGGAACCATGATTATGATTTACATAATGCTTGCCTACGATGTCAAAATATTAAAGGGCAAAACAGAACGCTAACTATCAGTGAAGCCGTTTGGATTGCCCCCTATTAACGGTTCTAGCTGAAAAGAACAGCCGCTTACAACGCAGACCTATCCAAATCAACAATGTCAAAGGGTATCCATGTATTTATCCATAAGAACGCGCTCTCTCATATACCACGAACAATTCCAGCAAGGATCCATTCATCTAGCCCTCGTACACAAGACTATAGCCTTTTCATAATTCTTTCCAATAATTAACAAATTCCGTCAGGAAATCTTTGACGGTGACAATCAAGAAGACTGTAGTTTGTTCTGCTATTTATTTAATCACGATCGACTACGGTACCGTTATTTCAAAAACCAAGTAGGCATACTGCATGCTTGGTACCTATAATGGGTAATATGTTATCGTGTCGGTTGCCTGGTTCTTCTTTAACTCTAAGAATATTTTAAAGCTATTATTTTATTCACATCTTTGACTTCCACCTGTTTGTTCCCTTCTTCGAGTCTAGGTAATCGTTAATATCTTGTATTTATTTAAATTGATCACATTTGAAGACGACACTGACAACCATATTATGATAATTGTATAGTATCCTCTCTTAGAATAACAATCAATATCTTTAGTTTCTACCCTGTTTACTATGCTTTATATTGCTCATTATAACCTAATCGATTATTTATAATATCATACCTTTTATTCCAACTTTACAAAATAAATTGTTATACGTAAGTGAAGGCAGTGGCGATTAATAATCAACTTTTTCAATAATAGATAAAGCGCTGTTGAGCGAGAACGCATTGAGGAACTTATTTCCGTGATAATAGTCTTCTGGCACATTATTAAAATTAGCACATACTAGCGTTTTATATTAGTGGAAAATACCCCTGGTTAAAATCTACTTACTCTAGCAGGAATAAGTTGTTGACGGATTAATATTTCTTTTGTACAAACGAGGACGGTGAAAAACGGTTACCGGGATCCGATCCACCTTCGAAATCTCTCGCTTGAGATATACCTTCTCAACAATAACCAAATTAGCTTAAAATCTTAGCATTTGAAGGTGCAGAATGAACAAGTCGTAATTGCAGCTGTTTTCAGCATGTCTGCAGGTATTGTGTTTGTTGAGATATGAATTAATTAAAAAAACCGCCATTATTTTGTATATGCCCGTGCACACTCGCTTAACCCAAACGGGAAGCTTCTCTGGTAGTAGTCTGGACAATAAGTATCTCCCATAAGTATCTTTCTAATTTGGCCCAATCTGATTGAATGTGCAATTGGAACAAGGCCATTCTCCGCATATAGCACTAACAAACTTTACGTCAATTGTGGTGATTTATATTATGATTTTATTGAATTACGGTGGTTGGGAGCCCAACTCACAATGTAACCATTTTTGACCGTCTTGCCCAAAATTTGCATAAAATCAGGGATTAATCTCTCTAATTGAAAGTAGTCTCGCTTATAATGGGTAGGGACTTGACATTCTCGCTTAATCACAGCTATTGTCTAAATAAGCCTCAAATTTATGACTCGACATGACAACAATTGAAAGGAAAAAGGAAAAAAATACTTCTACCAAAGCTTTGTACATTGATAGACTGAGTATTTTTCGCCCAATCATTTTGTTAGCTATATGAAACATAATAGGGGAAGTTCGGAAATGTATAAACAAGACTTTTGAGTATGCAACAACCTTTATTACTTCAGTTAAGTGAAATCACATGAAATTAAAATAATAGAGGCAGAGAAGTATGAAGAACGTAGAGTCTATATAATCATACACCGAAAATGGCACCCTTATACCCATCATCTCCTTCTCTGAATTCCGGCTATCTTAGGGTTTCATCGATTCACTCCATTTACTGGGAAGAATGTGGTTTATCGATGGGTGTTCCTGTCATCTACTTTCATGGTGGACCTGGCGATGGAATAAGTGAATATGATCGATTAAGAATCTAAAGTTCAGAAAGTTCATTCTATCTTGGGCTAAAATTGATGTCTAGACGCTACTTTGACCCCTCTCACTATCGTAGCATTCTATTTGATCAACGCGGTGCAGGGAAGTCAATCCCTAATGCATCCCTAGAAGAAAATACCACTTGGGATCTTGTTGAAGATGTAGAGGTTCTTCGCAAGTTTTTTCAGATCGATCGGTGGGTTGTTTTTGGTGGATCGTGGGGGTCAACTTTATCTCTGGCCTACGCAGAGAAGTATCCCGACCGGTGTCTTGGCCTTATATTACGCGGCATCTTTACAATGAGAAAAATGGGGTTGAATTTGTTCTTTCAAAGGGGTGCTTCAATGCTGATCCCGAGTTTTTTAATGACTACCAAGCAGTTATTTCCGTCGAAGAGAGAGGTGATATGATACAGGCTTATTACAAGAGACTAACTGAAAATAATAAAGAAGATAGAATGAATTGGCATATCAGCAGACGATTAACACTGAAATAAAATTATTTGCTAATCTGAGACCAGTGCAAGCGCATGGAATATGTGGGAAGTTGCCACAGGCTAGCTAATGGCTGATCCCTGTTTTATCAAGAAAACAGAGAAATCAAAATGGTAGGCTAGACATGATATTTATCAATCACAAGAAAGAGAGAAAGAAAGTAAAAAATTACCGAATATTCTAGAGCACTAGCATTCGCAAGTATTGAAATTCACTACTTTTTCCACGACAGTTGGCTCAAAGATGGACAATTGATTGAAGAAGCCCACAGGATTAAACATCTTACTATCATTTTTATTCAAGGTTGGTATGACGTTTTATGCCCGGTTAAGACAAGTTGGGATCTCTATAAGGCGCTTGGTGCTCCAAAAAATGAGAACATCGAGTTTAAGATTGTCAGTGATGGTGGACATGGTGCGAGAGAACCTGGTATCCGGTCGGCTTTAATTGATGCCACTGAAAAGTTCAAGTCACTTGGCCATATGATCCAAGATAATGCAGTTGATAGGCCTTGAAGTAAATTTGATTCAAATGTAATAAGATCGAAATGGGGAATGCAAAAAAAAAAAAAAAACGAAGTACAGGAAGAGGAGTTGTGGAAAAAGAATTTCTCTCATGAAGACTTTTTTATCGCCTGGTCTTCTCACATACTCACTAGATTAAGAAGAGACTAACCGTGTACAAGATGAAATCTTTTCTCTACACTGACGTTAAACAGAATTACTAACATCTTAGCCAGTATTATAATTGAGACTCTGGGATTAGTAATATCTTTCATAGACTCAGTATTGATGTAGCAATTTCACACTTGGCAGCTAGAAGGAATATACTGGCATTTCATTATTTGCTTTAACTAGTGGATTAGAAATATTTATCTTCAGTACAAAGAGATATTTTAATAAATTTTATCTAAAAGGTTGATACATTTATCTCTTAGTTATTCTAATCTTTTCTTTTTTTTCAAATAAAGAAGTAAATAAATATCATTCAAGGATTCTTGAGTTCCAATGTAAGTAGTGTATGTAAAAAAAATTGGCTCTCGAACGCCAATGGATAATTTCAACTCCCCCAAGTTAATTTTTAAGTTATAAATATCCTTCAATATAGCAATGGAATATAAAAGATAGTACTCCCAACATAACTTTTCTTTTCTTCACAAACTTTTCTAAGCCGTCTCTTGTGCAGTCCGATTTTTAAGTTCAGACTTTTTGTTTATAAAAGAGAGGTATGTTTGCCACCCAATGGCAATAACCCCTGTAAAGACAAAACGATATTGTGGCTCGACAAAAGTTAAACTAATGGCTGTTATGGGCGGCCATAGTTTGCAACTATTGATGAGAGAGCGCGGTACAGTATCGTTTAGACGTTGCCAGACATCTCGAAGCGAATCACCTGATAAGAGTGAATGCATGCCAAAAAACCATACATTATTGATTGGTGAGAATACGATCTGATTTATGCCGATTTTAACGATAAGTGAGAGGAACTTGGAGGGGTAATTAAAGTGGTTTCCTAGGAATATAAGCCTGAAAGTGAGGAGACGTGTCAACACTTCCCGGCGATAACATTCCAGAAAAAAGCAGGGAATAAGAATATTATATTAAAAA
The DNA here is from genome assembly GCA_003957845.1 of Oidium heveae. NCBI lineage: Eukaryota > Fungi > Ascomycota > Leotiomycetes > Helotiales > Erysiphaceae > Oidium > Oidium heveae. Next base: position 10,314 of record QVIK01000462.1, read on the forward strand.
GATTGGGAGGGAGAAGTGGGGTTTTGGTAGATAGATTAATCTTTTTCTCACCATTCATACGTGGGAATTGAGCTTCCTGCGCTGATAATCAATGTGCGTATCATAAGATATGGATCATAAGGGCCTCCATTTATTTTCTGCGCTGAAAAATCTCCAATAAAGTAGATGACAAGGGACGTGAAAAACTGTGTTAAATATGGCCTCTTTCCTTGACACCGTGCATACACTGCTATGGCGCTTGAAAGTGGCCCAAGTCGTTGCCATGCCGGTAATTTCAATAGATGAGGTTTTTTGTTTCTCCCCGACTGACTATATTCGTTACTAAGACTCTCTTGCCCTGATCTAGTGGTCACTTTGAGCCGCTTTCCTGAAATTTTGAAATCCGAAACAAGAAATTTCCTTCGTAGTCTTTGGAGCGGCAATCTAATGACCACGGAAATAGTCGCCATAGTGTTAAAGTGTAAGCTTTCTTGGATAAACCCGTGAAATTTCCAATTCTGGTGGCTGTGTTTGGAGTATAAATATTGAATATCATGTGGAATAGCGTAAATTAGACTCGCAGTAATTAGAGCGGCGGTAAATTACGTGTTTTCTTTGGGTCGGGTACAGTATTCTTCACTGTCTGACCCGTCTGGGCTGGATGGTAGAGTGGTATACCATCCAGGCCCTTTTCCCAGGTAGAGTTTAGGTAGCCTGGGCACCTACCCTTCTCGAGACTGAAGATGGTTGGTTCGAATCCAATAGATCTAACCACATATCGCGCGGTGGGTATTTTCAGGGTGGTGGGGGCATGTCTGGATAATTCAGGGTTTGTAATTTCCTTAGATGGATACTAACGATTGAGAGGAACCGATTTCGAAGAAAAAGCGATTGTACTTCGTGATGGCATCTACAAATGGAATCTGAGGCATGAGTATACCTACGAAAAAGTCGATTCATTTCACATGTATAGAAAAACTGTTGGTGTATTATAGCCTCAAGGCTACATAAACATCACGGCCGGTTAGAGTTGAAATTTAAATCCCATACAGCTAGGTAGAACTGAAAGTGTACAAGAGCTAAACTTTCCACGTGAGGATTGGTAATCAACATCTTCAGATTAACCAGATCTCCGGCCTCACATTGCAATATGTTCACCATATGATATTTACAGGTCTCCAAAATTGATGATGTTAGTTAGAAAAAAAATACTCCGTCTATTATATCCCGCCAATAATCCCTAGACGTTATTTTATTGCTGGAAAAAAATTCCTTGAGTATATAGATTTGAAATGAGAATATCTCCATCAATTTAAAACTTTGAATATCACCAATTTAATTGTGATGTTGGGCTTAAAAGTGACAATGATGGAAATTTATTATTTTCAATATGGTCTGTAGTCATTAATCATCACATGGAAAGTTTAATTCCTACACACATTCAGTCCTATCCCGCTGGATAGGAATATAATTATAAGTTTGAGCCTGGCTGATCGATGAATCTTTTTTTACAAAAAAAAAAAGCTGACTCCTTTTTGCATTCAGCATCCTAGAGCAAACTCTGATTAGCGCCGCAACTTGTGAAAAGTATTAAACACCCGTTAATAAAATTGTGTACACGCAAACACGCTATTTTCTGATACTGAACAAGTCCAAGTCGTTCCTATGGAATGCGAAGACAAGTTACCGACCACAGAAGAGAATGAATTTGACTGCGAATTACATATGACCAGAAAACTTTCATTATTGGCCCTATTCTCAAACCTATTCGCAGTCTAAATAGTTTCCATAGTACGATTGATGGTCATCTCCAGGAATGGCTAGCTTTTGTCATAGACATTGTGCTAATCCGATACATGGGACGGATTCGCTGATCTCAGAACGAAGAGCCATATTCATATATCCACATTTTTGTCTCTGAAAGTAGAGCCGATAAATTCCCTTATAGGCTTTGTAAGTCTGTGGAAGCAGAATCTATTCAAAGAATCTGTCAACGAAATCAAATTACGGTATACGATAAGTGCTTTGGTTTTTATGCTACTAGAATGTGTGCTAGATCAAAGAAATGTGGAACTTGTGGTTTTGATGCACATAATAGTACATGTCAATCGGGGCCTAGGTGTCTGAATTGTTGGGGTCCGCATAGCTCAAACGATTTTTCTCGTCCTGCTAGACCACGCCGAACTAACGGTATTTTGAAACGACCATCAGGAGCACAGCTACGTCACTTCCGCACCCTCGAAGAAAGGGAATATGCAAAAGTGAATAGCCAAAAGGTTATTAATCTTGCCACAATCAAAATAGTACTACTGAGACGGAAATTTTTAACTCTTCTCAATAAGCATGACAAGAAGACGCCAACAACAGAGAAAGCTGACACTTCATAAAATGCAGATAAATGTAGTGATGTCTCTTTGGCCTATATACTGCACATGGAAAAAATATAGACGTATTATTATTTCAAGAACTATGGATATTTCGAGATCTATCTGTGCGTAGATCAGTACCTCACCACACCTTTGAACCCTTTTCTCCATTTCTGACATGGTATAAACGCCTCAGGGCTTTCACCGACATCTGGAAAAGTTCAAACCTGAATCCTTTTTAGATTGCAGCTGCAGCTGATTTATCACGGGATTTTGTTCAAAAAATAATTAATCCACGTGGAACTCAGAAAATAAGTATTTGGAATATTTACAATGCACTGATAGGGTCAGACGAAGCTGGCACTGGTTTAACCACACTTCTGAATTTTAATGATACTCCATACTTTATTGGAGGCGATTTTAATATTCGACACCCATTATGGGATCTAAAGATTGATCATCCTCAAGCAACTAGTCAGGCTCTTATTGATAGGTATAGCTCCCGCGGACTCAGGCTACTTAATTCTACCGAGATTCCAACATACAATCGTGGTGATACTCTTGATCTTGCCTTCTCGAGTGATCAGAGAACGAAATATGAGATAAGATCCGACTTGCACACTACATCTGATCAGGAGACTTTGGTTCCTTCTATTTCGAAAGAATCTAAAACACAAACTCATGAAAAACTACGATATGATACATTGGATGATAATCTCTTTGTTCAACTTCCATGAAGAAACTAAAATATAACTATAAACACTTAATTTTAACTTGAGGAGGAGACGAAAGATATACTCAAAATAACCCAAACTGCTTTGTCAGAGTCTTGCCCACGCACCAAGGCTAGTAAATTCAGGACCTCATGGTGGAATGAAGAGTGTAGGCAAGCACCTAAGGTATGCTGCATAAACCACCACAGTAATTCTTCAATATTGGAGAAAAAAATAAAACTTTGCGCGGCTTTAAGACGTGCAAAGAATAATCATTGGAACTTGCTTATTGTAGAGGCCGGATTTTTACCAGATATGCACAAACTTGTAAAATAGTATAATGCTGCTGAAAAATATCTACCACCACGTTTACACGATGATGAGGATAGCACAGAGATACAGGATCTGCACGACAAAGCACAACTTCTATATAGAAATTTGTGTTCCCGACACTCAGATGTTATGGATATTCCCCCGAACTTTCCAATAGTCTCCCCGAAACATATTACATGGGAGCAATTATCGATTAGACAGGCATATAGAGCAACCTATCAAGTCACATCATCCTACCCAGGGAAAGACGAACTTACTGCGATGGTCCTTCGTAAAGCTTGGCCTATGTTGGGTCAGAGGGTCACTCACTTCTTTAATGCTTGCATCCGACTGGGACTGACCCTCAGGCATTTAAAACGGCGGACGTTGATTCTATCTCAAAGCCTGGAAAAAGAAATCGCAAACTGCCTAAATCATATCAACCTATATATCTACCTTTTTGTTTAGGATAAGTTCTTGAGAGTTTTATCGAGCGCCGTATCTCCTACTGGGCGTTAACATTGAATATCCTTGCTCATAACCAATGTAGCACAATAAGTCGCCGCTCAACAGTTGGTCTCACCATTGTCCTTCACTATGATATATGCAATGCTTGAGAAAAAGGAAAGTTTACCGGCACAGTAACAGTTTATGTGAAAGGTGCCTTTGATAGAGTCTCACACAATTGTATCATATGAAGCTTTCGTACTCAAGGAAGGCCTGTCTGTCTCATTAATTGGGTAGACTCATTTCTTTCTGACAGGTGGACTTGTGTTTTCGCGATGACATATCAACTGAACTTCTCCTATTATTGTGCGGCCCTCACAGGGGTCGCCAGTATCACCCACTATTTTTCTACTTTATGTTAAATCACTTCTTAGATTATGTCGAGGGCATCTTGGATACGCGGATGATGTAGCAATAAGTGTTTCAGCAAATTCTCTAACTGACTGCCATCTCAAATTTCAAAGGCAACTAGATCGAACTACATCATGGGAAATAGATAAGGGGGTAGTATTTGACAATGCCAAAACTAAATTACATTTTTGTCACCGAAAAAGAAAATGCTTCGAGCCACTGATCAGATCTGGGGACAATGAAATACTCACTAACGGCTTTACCAGATGGCTAGGTGTATTTTTCGACATGAAACGCTTTTTGAAATCGTATGTGCGCTACGCATGTCAAAGAGCTTGGGTAATACTAATCATGTTCACCAACTAGGCAACAACACTCGTGGAGCAAAGCCCTCATTTCTACGACAGGCAATTCAAGGCTACGTGCATACTAATCTGCTTTACGATGCTGAAAGGAAACATGGTATCGTCCCTATACTTCACATTGGGTACTGAAAAAACCATATTATGTTATGAATCTTGTAGCACATGCAGTGCTTTTAGTTTACAAGATAACTCCAATCTCCGTTCCTGGGAGAAACCGGCTGGGGCCCAGCTGGGGCATGGCTAAATTGTTCCCATGACCATCTAGCTATACATATAGCTGCTGCAGACCCTGATCATCTTCTTATGCGTCGATGGAACTCTATTCATATGAGATGCATTAGACAACATCTATAGATAGAGTTCTCCTCAGACCAGAATGAACTAACATGGAATATCCCGAATCGTGACGTAATCCTCCAGGGGATTGGAGCCGTGGGATGCCAAGATGGTCTGGAAGTGTCCAAATAGTCGGCACAGTCTCGTAACCCTCTTGACTTGACAGTATACTCGAGCGATTCGACGAATAGCAGTCAGAATACAGGACCTGGATTCAGCATCTACAAAAGTTCCTAGGAAATTTCGCATGGACATATCCCATTCGGCCACACAATTGAGGTTTACGACGCCGAAGCCATCGGAGCACTCGAAGGACTCAGAGCAGCCTCCTCACATATAAAGGACGACTTTCTACGAATTTGGCAATCTACTTGTATAATCACGAGGCCTCGACTAGACTACGCTCTGGTTAACTTACCTTATCTAGTTCAAATCAAATTAAAGAATTTCAAACTCTCTACAATACATAGAGAGCAGGAACAGGGAAATTAGGGTCCAAGTTGACATAGTATTAGTAATATGGATTTATAGCCATCAGGGAATTTTAGGAAATGAACGAACCGATACCCTCGCCAAATAAACTTGTGACCAGCAGACGAAACGGACTTTGAACTTCAATTGCACGTCCAAAAAAATTACGCACAAATTGTATACAACAATGTCTCCTTAGATTTTTGGAATAGTTCAGCGCCAGAACAGTATATGATACTTGGCGTAGATGACCACGCGAATTCTATCAGAACTTCATATATTTATAAGGAAGAGCTTAGGTAAGCTTCTTGCAGCTCATTCCGGCCATGGTGATTTTATCGCCTATTATAGACACTTTAAGCACGAATATGCAGTCACGAATTATAAATGCGTGTCAGAAAAAACACATGAACACGCTTTCTTTTGTCGAAAAATGCGACGGGGCACCAAAAGACCAAGATGCCCTCAAGGAGGCAATACAAAGGAAAATATCTTATGGTCTCTCAGCTCAGTTCAGAGTGCTCGTGCTTTCTAGACATGGTGTCTGGAAGAAAAGCCCTATGGATAGGCCCGAGTGATATGAGTTACATCGTATATGAGGGAACCCCCCACCTTCAGCAATAATGGACGTAGATAGAAGCTCAGCCGGATTATTTTTCAGGTGAAATGATTTTACGTTAATTTTAGCACCTGTGATCTGTGATGTCTCTTTGGCCTTCTGAGGTACTCAGGTCGAATGTATAGATAAACTAAATACATACGTAATCAGAGAGAGATATGCCCGGTAGCCTTATGCTGCACAGGCACGCTAAACGCGCCTCGGGGGGCACGAGGCCGGCCTCTGCCTGCGAGCTTGCTCAGCTATCATCCAAAAATTAGCATTCAAGATTGTAGGAATTTTGAATACTGATTGTTTTTGGGGGTCTATATTCGGGCCTTTCTGACGTGAAATCTACCATCTATACAATTGTGTAGGCTCAAAATTTGTAAAGAATTTACAATTCAAGTCTGAGAGATCCTATTCATGACGATGGATACTTTCCACAAATCATCTACTCCACTGGTCAAACTAACAAGGCCTTTACTTTCCGACCTGAGTATAAATTTTTTCATTCATTCATTGTCTTTTTTTTTTTTTTCATTAGTTTCTTATTTTTTTTTTTCACTTCCTTTCTACTTTTACCATTTACGGCCCATAAATGGAGTCCTCGAACTCATTCTGCTCGGAATGCTATACTGTAGGCGCTATTTTAAGACTTTTTTTTTAAAAAAAAAAGGAGCGATTTAAAAAACAAAAAACCTGTATTCGACATACCAAAAAGTGAGAAAATGTCTTCAATTGATTAATATGATCAATTTTTAAGCGAGTATTGAAACTTAAAGAGTCAACCAGCATGAGTCTATTCAATCCTTCTTTGGTAGCCTAAAGGGGCTGAAAAAGTGCAAAACAGTCACTTGGCTAGTGAAGAAGGCAGTAGTGGACCATTAGAAGGTTATATTTCAGGATTTGAATGGAAATTGGATAGGAATTCTTGATAAATAGTAGCAGAGTATACATAATCAGCCGCATGTGATTAACACCCTCCAAAAACCCTTGTTCTGACTCGGATGTGGTGTAGATCATACTATATTAGGTTTAGCTAGTTTATATAAATAGCCCCTGTCTCTACTCCGCTGTTCACAATTTCCTCATAACGCACTTATGTTTAAGTAGCGATTTCCTTGATAAATACAACGTTTCTTATGGAATAGATACAACCAAAACAAATACAAATATCATCATTAAATTCATTTCTTCGTTAAAAATAGCACCCTTTTCCATAACACCTTCTAGGTTATGCTTCTACAATTCCTTACAGATTTTCATATGTATTTTTTCAAAATTGCGGCTTCTGCATTAAGTACTGAAGACCCAGCAGCACCTATCACAGCTAGAATCATTTAGTAAAGAGAATCAAATAAGTGTTCGCTAAAACTTACTGTTGTGACTTAAAGCGACAAATTTGAAGTCAAATATTCCACTCAAATCTTCTCTTACTCTTCCCACACTCACTGTGTACCCTTTTTGTAGGTCTCGGTCAAGTCTTGGTTGAGGTCTATCCGGTTCTTCCATCAGGGTAATCACAGGTTTCGGTGCTGATGGGCAGCCCAATGCTTCAACCTCACTAGTATAGTCACTAAGTGCTTTTTTAATTTCGCCAACTGAAGGCAGAGCTTTATCTCTGTTTTTGAACCGGAAAGAGACACAGGCCATATGCCCATCAAGAACAGCGACTCGATTACAAGAAGCTGAGATTTTTAAGTCAGATTGGTTACAGAATTCACCAGTCTGGAAATCTATCTCCCCGAGAATCTTCTGTGCCTCGGTCTCTATTTTCTCCTCCTCACCAGAGATAAAAGGTATGACATTATCTAGAATGTCCATACTACTTACTCCTGGGTATCCTGCCCCAGAAATTGCTTGCATTGTGACAACACTAACCTTGTCTATAACACCAAAGGCAGCCTGTAGAGCTGCAAAAGGGATAACAATCCCAATGACAGCACAGTTTGAGTTACAAACTAAGAATCCCTTCTTGAGATTATTTAGTTGTTTCTGGCGAGGGATCATATCAAAGTGAGAGATGTTCACTGAAGGTACTACAAGGGGTACTAGAGGATTTGCCCGATGGTTTTTTGCGTTTGAGAAAACCGCGAATTCTGCCTTGAGAAATTCCATCTCTAGAATATTTTAATAAGTTTTAGGTAATAAAATTCAATTGCAAGTGCATTCTCACCAATATCTCCAGCGACATCTGCATCTAGACCACTAAAAATAATGTCACAGTCTGAAAATTCTCCTGGTCTACATTCTCGAATAATCAAATTTTCGACTAAAGAGCCCATTGGTATAGCTTGCTTCCACCTAACAGCATCTTTATACTTTTTTCCAGCCGACCTAGATGAGGCTCCTAATGCATGAAGGATGAGGAAAGGATGTTGGGATAGAAGTAATATAAAGCGCTGTCCAACAGAGCCAGTACATCCCAACACACCTGAAGGTCAGTAATAAGGATGGGAGGTTCATGGAGTTTTGGCACCTACCACACTTTCGGACTGATATTGAAGAGCTCATATTTTTAGTTATATAAAACAGTAAAACTTTTTCTACTTGCGTATATAATTTATGACTCAGTGATATTATTTTTTCAATTCGTCAAGTTCCTTACTTAAAACATGAAGATGAGGAGATGGAAAGTTCTAAGTTTCAATTCTACAGTCAAGATGTTGTACTGTCTTCTTAGAGAATAGTATGAGAACGTCTGCATAGTAATTGCTACACAAATACACAATCCTTTGCTGCAAGCCCTATTCCACGTGATATTTCAGCTACGCAGCGCCTTCAGCTCACCCACACAAACTTGGGGCTCTAAGTTTTGTGGATCTATAAGCTGATTCATAATATTCGCTTACGGTATTTATATATTCTACGCGTTCGTTAGTAAATAAAGGGTTTCGTTATTCGGAATTGAACCATCATTTTTAAAGTGACGTATTAACTATGAGAATTATTATCGCTATCGCTGTTTGCAATAACGCTTTAACTATTTTGGTCGTAAAATAGAGCGGATTCGCCGAACCGCCATCATTTTGGCTTCGGACAGCCATGGTCCAAGCGTTTCTTGACATTACAGGGTTAGCCATAGCTAGTTAACTGAACTAGCGCCCTGCGCCACAAAATAACTTGATAGAATTATTAATGTGGTTTTATAAAGAGAACCATTCGGGAGCGCCTATCATTTTTGATAACCAGCGCCCACCCCTCTGTAATTTGTTCAATTCTCTAATTAAAACTGCGCCACACCACCAACTCTTTTAGCGGTATCATTACCGCACTGCGACCATCATCAACCTGCTACCAACTCATACACATCATTACCTCACTACCATCATCACCACCACACCGCGTCACTATGTCATCTACAGAAACCACGCTTCTACCACCACCTCAATTTATGTATAGCATTAGAAGAGGCTACAGAGGTGGCACAGCTCTACGCTCGAGGACAAGGCGATGAATTAACAAAAAAGTGTTACAGGAGGGTTGGGAATAGGAAGGAAGTTGCTATAAAGGCTTTGTTCTTGCAATGTTCTAAAAGTGGCTCCTTTGCAAGCAAGAGTTCAGTCCGCCAATCGGCCAGTCAGAAAACTGACTGTCATTTTTCTGTTGTAATACGGAAAACCATAGGTCCTGAAGACAACACGTTTGGTAGGTGCGCCTTGTGAACGCAGGACACAACCACCCTGCATTCGTGCACCCCGCCGCCCACCCCCAGGAATGAATCTTCACAGAAGCTGAGCAGGAGTCTGCTGTTGCACTTAGCAGGGCTGGAGTCCGGCCACAGCAGATCTTGACGTCGCTGCGCCAGAATAATCCTGAACTGCTTGCCACCGCGCTGGATCTGTACAACGTCCGACAGCAGCAACGTGCTCAACTTCTTGCCGGACGCACACCTCTAGACACACTACTAGATGGGCTAGCTGGCTCAACAACTAACATCTTCGAAGTACAATACGACGACCAAAGGCGTTTAATGCATTTTTGTACTCTCAAGATCCGCCGTGACAATCTGTCGCAAATACAGTCGGGGCAAATTTGGCTGCTTGATGGGACATACAAAACAAACTAGTAAGAGCCCCGCTGATTGAAGGTATGCGTCTTTGCTTCAAGGTACAATCTCCCATTGCAACACACTAGGCTTTCACATTAGCATACTACTTTCTGCGTGGAGATTCAGAGTTTGACTACCAATGGGCAATTGAAAAACTTCACAATGCGCTCCAATTGTGCAATACCGCTACCAGTAGTCCTGTCTTTGTTATAGATAGAGACTTGGGTCTCATGGGGGTGCTTGCACAGATTTCTCCTGCAAGCAAAGTGCTTCTGTGTAGATGGCTCATTCAACAAAACATATATGCAAAGCAAAAGGCCTCATTCACAAACGAGGCCTTCGAAATTTTTACTCGTGCGTGGAGCTCGCTAATAAACGCTCCTACAGAGCAGGAATACTACAGACGAGCCAGCGATTTGGAGAAATTGATTCCGGTACACGTCTGGCTTTATCTATCAACGACGCGGCTGTGCTTCAAGGAAAGGTCAGTGCCGTTATTGATTCTTTGATATTTTATTGCCTGCATATACATGCCTTAATTTCAGATTTGTTACTGCCTGGTTGCGGGATGTGCAGCATTATGGTCACGTAAATACGACACGAGTGGAGAGTGCACACGCGGCACTAAAGACTTGGATTTCTATGTCAGCAGGTAAATTTCGGCTACAGTATCTCGAAGGCGTGTCAGATTTTTTTAACAATGCTCAGAAGATCTTTTGACAGTGGACACAGCAATCAAACTCGCTTGTGCCGATCAATTGACAGAGATTCAACTGCAACACGTCAGGGAGTGCGGGCACGCGAACCTTTGCATGGGCCCAATGTTTGTAGCTGTAACAGGCAAGATTTCAGTTCACGCTTTGCGTCAAGCTGAGTCGTTGATCAAGCAACGCAATGACGATACCATTTGCCAAAGTCTTTTCGCTTCATTAATGGGTATCCCGTGGGCCCACCAGCTCCGAGGACGCACTCAACCACTACAAATCAACGACTTTGATCGAAAATGGTGGTTGGAGGCACCGGTACCAGCACCTGCTGTAAGGCCAGTCGCTCCGGCCCCTGCACCAGTTGAAGTCGAGCTCTGTAGGCTGCTGGAAGTCTGATATGCAGAGGCGTTAAACTACCGTAAGTGACAACTACTTGATGGCATCCGAAAACTACGTAACTTTCCTGTGATCAAGGAGCCTCTGCTCGTAAGTAGACGAGGTCGGCCAAGCAGATCAACTCAGCGCTTGCCATCTGCCTTTGAACGTATGGAAGCTGCTACAGCAGAGGCGGGACTAGGACGCAAGTGCGGTGTGTGTAAGATGACAGGACACAACGCCCGAACCTGTCGACAGCGCGCAGATATACCTTCCACACAGTACTGCATGTAATAAGATTAGTGTCAAACTATACATTTTATAATTACAGGCTAATTATACAAGGGTCTTGGACTTCATAAGGCAAATGTCAAGTAATTGATATGAGGTCACGTCGCTTCAAACATCCCGCAACTACATACTCTCATATTATCAAACTTTTATCCACAACTTGTAATTCCATACCATTATTGTTTGCGTTTGCATATCTTTTTTTCTTATCTTTGAATCTCACCATGCATATAAATTATGTTTAAGATTAGAGTACAAAGTTGTTTTGATTTACGCGAGGAGGAGTTTATACGGCAGGCACGAGGGGCGCGAGAGGGCCATCAACTGATGGCGGAGGAGCGAACTTGTATTTAGAGATAGATGAGATCCTTCATCAAGGATGATCAATTAGTACGGCTTGTAAGCCGATTGATTCCCTGTAGCCTGCGATATCCAACGCAGGCACTAGACCAGGGTAGATATAAATGTTCCAGAAATTCTTAGAATATTCTACATGGCGACTGTGCCAAAAAACACAGAAGTCATTAGAATATTCTGGTATATTGTTAGTCGGCCTCAAGAGAACATAGGGGGACATCATTTGAATCAATAGACATATGTATATAAAACTTTACTACTCGTAGTTAGAAGCCTCATAGTTGAAAATAGAATACCATCTCATACCAAAATTGCTCATGCTTTATCTATCAGATCTGTAGCATCAATCAATTCTGATTCTCTCCGAAAAATCCAACTAAGTCTCAAATTACCCAACAATTAGTTATCAGTAGGCAAAGATTACAGCAATAGGTGGGTACTGCAGGCAAGAACTCAGGTTTTAATAGCTTAATGAAGCTAATGATCTAATCTAAGTTAGAGCTCTGGTTTGAATATTCGCTCTAGTGTCGATGCGGTATGATGCCGCCAAAAGAGTTGGTGGTGTGGCGTAGTTTTAATTAGAGAATTGAACGAAGGGAATTGGTATTTGTACTACACTTTTTCGGTACTTTTAATACACCCCCCCCTGAACTTAATTGTGATTGGTGGAGCCTGAAATATTTGAGAATGCTCTAGCGGTGTTTATCTCAGCTACATTATCGACAGGCTAGCTCCGTTTAAACCCTTGTTTAGTAACTCTAAAAGTGATGAACTATTTAATTCATGCCATTGTTGACATGGCAACCGGATTGTATGCATACAAAAGTTTGTAAACAATCATAGACGCATAAACAATCATTCAAATATCGCAAGCAAGACATTTTCCTAACCCCACCTAACTTTAACATGCTTTTTTATTACCAAATCAGAAAATTTGAAGTAGTGAGTCTAAGCTCATCATTCTCTACGTTACTGACATCTTAGACATTCAAGACCTTCATCTTATCAATCCTACTAGCTTGACAGTGGACACTAATAATATCTCTCGTTTAAATCCATCAATGACCGTGTCTTATTCTTCACTTGAAGAAGCAACAGAAGCTGAGAAATCTTACGCAAAGGCAAATGGTTCTTGTTTGAATATTCGACGTACCCAAAGGATAGGAAACAAAGCTGGTGGCATGATCAAACATAGAATTCTAAAATGTGTTCACAGTGGTAAACCATCTAGTTAAGCTAATGTGAGAAGTATTGCACATGACGACAAGATTGCCCGTTNATAAACAATCATTCAAATATCGCAAGCAAGACATTTTCCTAACCCCACCTAACTTTAACATGCTTTTTTATTACCAAATCAGAAAATTTGAAGTAGTGAGTCTAAGCTCATCATTCTCTACGTTACTGACATCTTAGACATTCAAGACCTTCATCTTATCAATCCTACTAGCTTGACAGTGGACACTAATAATATCTCTCGTTTAAATCCATCAATGACCGTGTCTTATTCTTCACTTGAAGAAGCAACAGAAGCTGAGAAATCTTACGCAAAGGCAAATGGTTCTTGTTTGAATATTCGACGTACCCAAAGGATAGGAAACAAAGCTGGTGGCATGATCAAACATAGAATTCTAAAATGTGTTCACAGTGGTAAACCATCTAGTTAAGCTAATGTGAGAAGTATTGCACATGACGACAAGATTGCCCGTTCCTTCTCTGTATATCTAGAGATGATGAAAGTGGAATTAGTTGGTCTGCAAATATTATTATTGCAGAACATAATGATGAGGCTGTAGACAATATTGCTGCATATCCATCTGCAAGATGTCTCACTGATGCAGAAGTTCAAACTGTCCACAAATTGAGCCGTATCGGTGCAAAACTTCGCTTATAATAGGGTTCTAAACCAACAAAACTCGAGTATCTTAACATCTCGTCAAGAAATCTATAATATTAAAAAGTTCAAAAAAAGAGAATTGCTTGATGGTAGATCAGAGATAGAGGCATTGCTAGACATATTACTCGTGTAGGATATTCAGCATGCTTACAAACGTGATCAAGACGGAAATCTCACTTGTCTTTTCATCAAACCAAAAAGGGCCGAAAATATTATGAAAAATCTTTCGGCCAATAAGGTGTTTCTTTTAGATAGTACTTAGAAGACTAATTAACATAAAAAGCCTTTACTACACGGAACAGGTGTAACTGCAGCCAACGAGACATTCACAATTTTTTTCTGTTTCATGCGTTAAGAAATGCAGGAATTCTACACTTTGGCAATGCATGAGCTCGAAAATTGCTATGTGGCGATAATAATAGGGTGATATTCTCATATAATGTATGATTTTCCCTCTTTATCATACATTTTTAGTTGCCATGTCAACAATGGCATGAATTAAATAGTTCATCACTTTTAGAGGCACTAAGCAAGGGTCTAAACGGAGCTAGCCTGTCGATAATGTAGCTGAGATAAACACCGCTAGAGCATTCTCAAATATGTCAGGCTCCACTAATCACAATTAAGTTCAGAGGGGGGGTGTAGTAAAAGTACCGAAAAAGTGTTGAACAAATACCGATTCCCTTGAACAAATTACAGGGGGGAGACGCTCCCGAATGGTTCTCATAAATTGTCCCACTAATTATATTTCCGTATCTTAGTCAGCATATATTTCTGGAGGTTCATTCTTTAACTCAAGATAACGTGTTTATATATGAAGTATTAATAAGTCAACACTGAATCTATGATGGTCCATAGAAACATCAATAAATTGTTAATATATCGACGCTCATTCTGAACTGTTAAGTGGAAGCCTGTCAAAATCAACTTCTACCGATATCAGAACAACCCTATCAATCAAAAACAAAAAAAAGCGCTAGTTCACGGTGGAATATTTCTCAATGGAATTTTTTTTTTCAAGTAACCAGATCGCGTAAGCCTAAGCTGGGAAACCTATATGAAATTAGGGATAGATCAGTGAGAGCTAGGCAGGAATCAGAATACCTGTTCGTGAATTGATTTAATGCATTACGTTAATTTACTAGGAATCGCCCATTTAAATTAATAGGCCCTCTTTGACGATTCCTTAATATACTTCCAATTTTTCAAAAATTTCTCTCTTATGTGAAACGATACCCCTGAGATAAAAAAGCCTGGATCTGGAGATAAGAGGAAATGCCTCATGATAGACTAAGTTGTTTGGGCAACTGTGTTTCTTCATGCGAAGAGAATGATTATAATGAATTAGATAGCTTTTTCGTAATCTGTAAGAGTCTTCAATTAACAGCGGCTCTTTCATCTCCATAAATTTATAGATGTCATGATTTTCTCCATTAAACCATACAAGTTTAGAATTAAAATTCGAAATAATTAGGGTGGGGTTCAAATGATTTCCTCTCTGCTTTTCGCCTTATTCGCCAATGCGCCTTTTTAATATTACAGTTTTACATCCTCTCTATTAGATGATTTCTTTACAGAGTGATTTGATTAGTTAATTATGTGCTTATATTAAAATCTTATCATCAATCTAATTCTTCAGAGAATAGAAAAATTAAGCCAAAGTGGTAAAATGGCTAGAATGCTAAGCCCACTCGTGATGATCTCCATTCATCGAAGAATGTAGCTAATGCAGTGATGATGCACCAGTTGTTATAAGGAAAGACCCTAAGTGTGTACTATAAAAGATTTTAGTAAGATTTTAGTAAGACAGTTTATTTTCAAAGAAAAAAATTAGTTCATAAAGAAACATAAAGTCACTACATACCTCGTGATCTCCTGAATCCCGAATAACTCCAACAGTTCGATCTCCTTGCTTAATTTCTAGCCATTGCATTTGATCATCACCACTAACGAGCCATTTTCCAGCAATCTGGTCTTTCGTTTTGAAGAGCGAGACTTCCCAATGTACACTGCCTGTAATATAAAAATAAGTCAAAAATTACAAGATTTAATGGATTCTAGAAACTAAATAATAGAGTATTGAGAAGTAGTTAAACTTACAGTCCCATGATCCATCACGAACACTGAAGTATACATTCTCATGATCCCCATAGATCGATGTGGCCGTCCGAGTGCTCCCAACAGTTCGTTGAAAGCGAAAGATTGGAATGCCTTCTGCTGTGAAGAAGTCTGTTCATAATTTGATATATTAGTTTAGTTTGCAAGATTAAACAAACAAGAATAAAAACTACAAGGAATCGCATACCAACTTTACCATCAGACTCGCCTAAACACCTCAGAACAAACCTGCCACAGTTTGTATTTCCACGCACAGCCATACCGTTATCCACCACGAGCCACTCGTATCTAGTTCCACTTAATGAGCGCCGACGCACAGTTAATAACCGTACTTCCATTCCTATCACGCGACACGTATTCAGCAATTCACGTTTTTCAGCTGTAAGACGCATGCCAAGCCTGATTCCGGGGGCTGCATCTTTTCGCATTAAATCTGCGACAGAATCTTTTTTTGCTCTTAACTTTACTTTAATTATATTAGTTTCATCATCTTTAGCTCTTCTTACTCCGCAGAGAGCAGCAGTTGTAAATTGCACATCTTCCAAGGTACCCCCGTTTGTCGAAGTTGATAAGGGTACTCGTGATTGTACAGAGTTAGTGCTGATGCGATAGTTTGCTTGTAATTTTGAATGAAAAATATTAGAATTCGCTGGTGTATAAGAGCGAGAACGACTGTGAGATAGTTTTCTCGACAAAAAAGGGAGAGTATATTTAGGCACAGGTCGCGTTAAAGCCACAAAATCTTCAGATTCGTTTAGTTTTGAGTGTCGATTATTAGAATTATCTGTATCATCAGATTGAATTGGAAATAATTTGAGGTTAGGATGTGATTTAACTGGACTTGGAACTTTCGTTCGTAACTGTAAATTAGAATGTCGCCTACTATTTAATTGGTTATTAGATACTATATCTTGTGACTCAGATATGTCATCGTTAATATTCGTTGTCGAAAAAGGGAAGCTGAGCTCAGATAAACTAGAGACTACGCCCGACGCGCGTCTCTTGATGTGTCTTTGCCGAGTGACCGGTATTGAGGTTTTTGTATCAATTGAACTTAGATTTTGAGCTTGAGCTTGAGATTTATCCATCGTATTTTCTTTTAAGTCTGGCATGGAAATTGTCTTTTTATCGCTTAAAGGCAAATTGGTCGGATTCAATTTTTGCTTCTTCTTAAGCATTCGGATAGGACTTCGCTCTGGGAGAGGAGGTAAGGGGCCTGTGGGTTCCGGTCCAATTGGTAGAGCCAGATCCATCATTACAGGATAAAAAGGGACAATAGGCTCAGTGATGGGATCCTTAACTGGTGATCCTGAAGTGGTTGAAGGGCCGGGTGATGGTAATGCTCCCTTTTCACTATTTATACGAGAGAATAAAGATACTGGCGATTGAGGAACAGAAGGAGTAGTTGAGGTATAGTGAGTAGTAGGAGCCCGGAGTGGTGAATGAGGCAAAGATAATGTAGGCGTAGTATTAGGACTAGTGGGGAGACCTTCTACCCATTGCTTGATACTATGAGATATTGAGACACTCCGTGGTGAGGACACAGGTGAATAATGCTCAGATGAATCGTTATGCTCATCCAAGAAAGCTAAGATATCATCCAAGAGGTTATCTTTTTGACCTAACTCGGCTTGACAACTTTCAGACGCATAACATGTCAGTGGTGACATAGGAGCGCTGTGGATCATATTCCTATAGTCAAAATCGGTTGGTGAAGAGATAGATATCGGCATGACTCCAAAGTGTAGGACAAACTAAGAATTGAAGACCAGTAAAATGCTTTTCATATAGGAAAATGTTGAGCCTCAGATTATTTAATCTTCATTACAAAAATGCTCATTTCGCATCTATTTCCCTATTTCTCCGAGTTTTCCCTCCTCCTTCCATAGACCCTTGCAACTGACTCGTGTAGCAAATCATCTCTAGCTCTCGGCCAAGCCACTAGCTACCGCTAACTCACGATATTGTAAATTTCTTCTAAAAGCCAAATCAAGATGAATGTCACCTGTCACTTCGGGCATAATTCTTAATTCATCATATATGAATAATAAATAATGAAGAAATTTAAACATTTGTTTGACAATTACTAGGCCTGTGACTAGAAGTAAATTGCAGATAGGTTAGTCCAATTTAAGGTAGCGCTAATCTGATTGAGTCGTGAATTTGCCAAGTTATTAATTTATATTCTATTGGTAAAAAAATGCGATATTCATTACCGTTATCTAATGAGGTCAGGACCTGCCTAACGAAATACCAGCGTTAGGTTTTAGATAATTCTGTAACATATTGAGGGACTCAAATTATAGCGGATTAGTTTGGAATAAATATAAATAAAGATTTTAAATTAAAATATATTCCGTATTCCATGTTTTTGCTTAGTATTATTCATTCACTTTCATATTCGCTCTCCTTCAGGAGCATTTAGTAATCTTTTTTTTGTCTTTTAGAAATGTTTTCGACTAGGACGCACGTTGGAAATAGGTCCATTGATCTTCAGACGGTTTCTCCTCTAGATCTTCCCAGCTGTAAAATAAGTGAGCCTTTATCATAGGAATGTGCTTGCTACTTAACATACACTTTAGCCTTTAACATGATTTCAACGAGCTTTAATTCTCCTTCTGCTACTTGAATAACCTCTTCGATAAGACCTGCACCAATTCTATTTTCTAACTCTTCGATTCTGCCATTCTTAAGTCAGCTTATCTCTTACTTCTTCCTGGCTTCTTTTAGGCCTTCAAACTTACTGTTCTACTGTTAACTGTGGTTCAGGCTCTAGTTCAATAGGGCTATCGTCTTTTTTATTAATTGCATTTTCCATCGTTTGAGGAAGTTTTTTCCACAATTCTGTTAACTCATCAGCCTCTGGTGACCCTGGTGGGGCTCCCTCTAGCTCCTCGATTCTTTGTGAGATTTTGAACACGATTTCAGAATCTGGAATATTTGATTCTTTGGCCCTTTCTTCTTCTGATCGAGTACCCTCTAAGGGTAAAGGCTCTTCCTTCCTGCCATTCCATTCTTCTGTTAAGTCATCTCGAACTTTTTTCGGCTTCATAACAATGAAATTTTTGCCGTCTCTTTCTACTTGCTGTATATCACTATCTCCATCCTGAAACGCCCAAGGATTAGATTTCACAATTTCTTTCACTTTTTCTGTGTATGCCGCTAGGCCTGCTGGTTCAACTGAAGCTACAATAGCCATTCGATGCTTGGTGAGAGCTTCAGTACTCTGGCGATAGATTGAAGTCTCGGGTAACTTGGACAATGCTTCAAGAGTACTATGATATGTGTACATAAGTGTTGAGCGTGGGGAGACATGTGTGAATAGTCCCGTTAGTCCTGTAGGCGCGCCAGCTTCAAGGTACTTAGCAGGTTGAGCGTTAGCAAGCTGTCGAAATGTGCGTCGCATGATGACGAGACCTTGAAGATTAATTTAAGCTTTGTCAACATATGCCATCGGTAGAAGGTCTGTCAAATTATCTAGAACAGTTCTGCGGATCACGCTAAATTGATGCCTGTCATGTATAACTAAGCTGAATTTTCGGATAATGAAAGATGGTATCTGACAAATGGCATTAAACTATTCCTTTTGAGGTATGGCTTGAGTGTATTTATCAATTACCCTAAATTCTTAATTAGTGACCCACTTATGATGTCCATCCGTGTTTAGCTACCCCAGGACAATTTGGATATTATCTACATTGTCGTCGTAGTGACCGAGTGTGCTTATATTACCTCAATTACTCTTTTTACTCTTACTTACTTTGGTATCACTACTGTTATTTCAATCATGCTGATGTCTTCGTCCTTAAAATGCAGTATTTCCTGAGCCCCAAATCTATCTTTATCTAATTTCATGGATGAGTGGCTCATACCACTATGCTCCAAAGAGGGCAACGAACGCTGCTATTACCCACAAGTTACGATACTTATTCTGAGGCTAAATTATTTAAAAGCCAAAGGTCACGCGATTAGTGTTTTTACTTTGAGATTTAATGAGTGTTTCTCGATGGCAGGCTAATAATTTGATCAAATTAATATAACAAATATAGTGTAATTATCAATCTATAAAAATGCAACAGAAGGCGTATTATGTTCAAATTCATTCTATGTATGATGAACGAATTATGGATAAGAGTCCAGTGATTTTCTGAGTGTGTATTCATAGCAGCAAAGGTAAATAAATTATTATGCAAGAATAGGATAAGGGTGACAATGGTGTTCGGTGTAAGTGATAAATAAACATTTGGAGAGAAAAGGTCTCTATATCGGCAAATACATTCTGATATGATCGTATTTAGAATGACTCAAGAAACGTATGCTCATAGCAAGGCTTTCAAGGCAAGTTGATCATTTACACTGAACAATAGTTAAAGTAAGCGCTCGACGACTCACTATCTACACAAGGTATGATCCACTAATTTTCAGCTCTCTTTAAGAGTGGAAGGCAATAAAAATAAGCCATAAGTTTTTTAACTTCTAGCTAGGCTTCTCCTCTTGCTTTAGAAGAAGTTTACCTACTTCCATCCAATGGAAAAAAAAAAGATAGCAGTTTCAATTAGAAAGTGATGGGATGTATCGTAATACTATAGTAAAAAGTCATGTGCCGCTCTGTGCGCGTAAAACGTCCCTTAATGCACTCGGGAAATCTTTGCATTGATGTGAATGATTAACCAAAACAATCCAAAAATTATAGTTATCGTGCGATAAATAAAGTGGACCTGTGTAATTAACAGCCTAACTTTTGAAAGGCTTTTTCCACTTTTAAAATACACTTGGAGAAAATTGACGTTACCAATCTTTTTCTGCTATCCCAGTAAACCTGCAATAGCTAGTTCAATTGATACGCCATCTTCGAGATCAATTTTCTGGTCTCATCATTACTTAGGACTAGCGATTCTTCGTTTTCGTCCCATGACTCAACAACATTAGCCTCTATAGAGTAGCCATCAGACCTAGAGCTATTAAGACTATGATCATCGTCGAATATTTGATAATTTTTTTTAGTGAGTATATCATTGCCTTCTATCTTTTGTTCTGGGTGGAGATTAAGTTGCTTACCAACCCAGAATGGCAAACGTCTTTTACGACGGACCTACAAGAAGAACAATACGAGATTCGAAAGGTCTTCAAAGCAACATAGAGTAAGTTTACAAAGAAGAAATTAGCTCAGTAGAAGTGAATTGCATGCACACGTCTTCTGAATTGAATCGGTGCAGTACTCCTGCAAACTTTGTGACTCAGCCTTTGTGCTCCGCAAAATTTTCCATTACTTCTTAAATTCTTTCCTCCAAGTAGCCTTGGCCAGTTAGTGACTGTTGCTGAGACTAGCAGATAATCGTTCGAGCATTTGTGGCACCAGATGTGAAAAAAGAACTCAAAAAACCAAATAAATTCTGGGACAATGGTATCTATCAAAGAAACTAATGCTTGGCGACCCGCTAATGAGGCTCAATTATCATTGTCGTTTTATGGACTCGCATCCTTTCAAGATCTGCCGAGTGAGCCCAAAGTTTCCATGATTCTGAAGCATACCAATAAATAAATAGGTAAGCTCATACACGAAAGTAATTCTGAGCATGGCACCAACCATACAACTCGTTAATACAGTCAAAATGAATCTACTCAACAGAGCGGTAGGACCCCACTTTGATCAGGTATCAGAGAGTGCATTTTAAAATGACGGCTAAAGATCTTTTGAATATCCTCCGTGTGATATTTGGTAGCTGGAACCTTGTCTTTGAGTTTAGAATCTCTCGGTAGTTGACAAATTTCGCTGGCTGTATTTATTAAGCATCTATCTCTAATAAACTCAAGAGATTTTTCGGACAGTTGATTATAAATGTAAGCAATGTGATATATATGACGTAATATCACAAACAATCGACGAGCGACAGGATCTACCCTTAATCTTAATCTACTGGTGCTGTGAAATCTTTCCATTTGGCACTAATCGCGAAGGCTTATTCTTTCAGAGTCCTCGTTCTGAATAGTTTCCTCACAGCAATGGAAGATATATGAAGAAGGGGATATATTTCCAATGTTTACCTGTCGGAAGCGGTGGCATCCTACCTCTCGAATAAAACCGACAAAACCGCAAACTGCTTGATTGAGGTGGCTCAAATCAACATCGCCATTACTCTGCAGGGATTGTCCGAAATAGACAGGAAGTTGGTCAAGGTCAAAAGTATAATGTAAATCGAGCAAATTGGTTTAGCTCTAAAAGGATCAAAGTGAAATTGTAATAGGAAATCAGATCAAGATGGTAAAAACTCACAGCATGACTCCACTTTTTGGTTTCATTTATGAAGCTGGTCCATTGGTCTAACTTGGGAAGGTTGTGCTTCTTCGTATTCTGCTCACTATGCTCCTTACACGTCTTCAATCTCTTACCTTGTCCATCGAGTCATTCACTGCTTCCACCAATAATATGAGCATACCTTGAGCAATATGTAATTGCCACCTCAATTATTTAAAGACGAGTTGTGGTTCCAGATAATGCTGCCATGAATAGATGAGAGATGAGAATTACTCATGTGAAGTAAACTATGTTAATGTAAGACTAAGAGAGATCGCGATATGACGATAACCTTTGATTCGATTACATGTAAATTCGCGTTTTCTCTATTTATGTATTTATTCTATTTAAGGTCCTAGGCTTACGCCATTACGTCCACTTTGGGTACAGGACCGGCGGAGCCGGTTGGGATCATGGCTTCAGGCATGCCCTACTCGTTCGCGCCCGCTATTTACATGAAATTTAGAAACGCAATAATGAAAAAAAAGAAAAGGGGAAAAGGAAAGGAAAAGAATGAATGGATGAATGAGTAGAATATAAAAAAAAAAAAAAAAAAAAAAACAGATGATAGGGTTATCTCAGCATTTCTCACACTAAGCTCTAACCCGCCTTTCCAAGTGTTGGTATTCTATTATATACCCTCCTCGCGTCCAGCTGAGGATGAGTGGGATGATTGGTCGCTAAGACAACCTGTAATCTTTGCAATTTCGGAGAATTTTTTCCAGCAATTATGCCCGAGAAGTGTTCTTTTAAAGTCATCCATGGTCTTACCATTTCTAAGTCTACGCATTAGATTTGTGTGCCTCCGGCATCGAATGAAGTGAGTAGGGGTTGTCTCCTGCCCACAGAAATATTCAAGATTAGCGTCTATATGATTAAAGCGACGATGATACGCTGCAAAATCACCATGGCCGGTTCTGGCAGCTACTAGATGATGATATAGCCGCCGTGGTTGTGCCGATTCGGGTGGTTTTCTTCGTCGCATTTTTAAATCCAGACCTTGGTACCTAGGAGGACAAACATCAGACCACCATTTTTCCACCAGGAGTTGGCGGCGTTGTTGCATGATACGACGCAGGTAGGATGTTGTAATGTGGTTCGGCCGAGTCTGTCTATGTGGTAAATCTCTGAGAGCAGCACGCGCTTCTGCATCTACTTCTTCATTGCCACGAATCTTTGAGTGTCCAGGTACCCATTTAAACTCTGCATTTATATTCTTGGCAAGAGTGTGGAATAATTTGGCTAATCGAATACTTGATGAAGAGTTTCCTGTTTGTAGAGCCATTACTGCGGCTTGGTTGTCTAACAGAACATACATTTTTTCTCCATTAATTCTCACATTTAGTGCAGCTCGGAGTGCCAAGGTGGCCCCAAAGATTTCTGCATCGTATACCTCGCCACCGTGAAGTATACCCCTACCTCTTTGGAAGGTTATTCCTCCGCGTTGAAGAATAAACCCCCATGACGATCGTCCAGGGCCTTCCGATGAACCATCAGAGTATGCACATATATTTGCTGTATCGATGGTGTTTAACCAATTTTGATAAGACTCTACCCCGTCTGCCTTTGTTTCAAATTTTGAACTCTATGACGGGCTTGGTGGTGGCTCTGCAGCTTCAGCTTGAGGTAGCTGTCGCAAAGCACGTTAAAGTCGAGACATTTGTATATCAGGCCTCTTTGATAGTTTTGGCTTCGCTTTAAATTTTAGCAAACCCACATTGGGGCATATACTCGCTCTCCATCGAAGTGGGTGACGATCATCGAGTGTATTGAGTCTAGCAGCAAGTCGTAGACGGTAACTTTCTAGGAGTATTCGAGCTGGAGGGATACCCCCTTCCCTATGTAGAACAACATTAGGAGTAGTCCTCCAAAGTGAAAGAGCAGCTCTCAAGGCTAAACGCAAAACTTTATCAATTAGACTACAAAGCTGCGAGGTAGGTGGTGTTAAATTTCCTTTTGCTACTGGACGTAACATTCCTGGCCACCATACTTCCGCCCCAAAGGTCGCCACTGGAACTACGCATGACTCTACTGCTGTTATTTATGCCCTTGGAGCAGCGCCTCTAATAACCGAGTTCGTTCGTCTCAAATGCTGAGCTAGTTTGAGTGCCTCTGCACACCAGGTTTCAATATGATATTTGAATGAAAGGCGAGGGTCAAGATACATTCCCAACCAGCGGATTTGTTCAGCCGGATTGATCAAATTTCCATTCACGGTAATTCCAATAGGATCTTCTTTCTTGCGCCCGGAAACTGAATAACCTCTGATTTTTCGACGTCAAACAAGACTGCATTTTCTTCAGCCCAATTTGTTAGGCTATCTACCTCTCTCTGCATTGCAGCTGCTGATTCGGAGATTGTCCGTCCAAAGCCAAGAATTCCAATATCATCAGCATAGCTGAAACGTGCGATCGTATTTCCGCAGCGCATCGGTTCTGCCATATAAAGGAGAAAAAGAAGAGGGGAGATTGGTGATCCCTGAGGTAATCCGCACGCTAATTCGTTTGACTCTGTTACTCCTTGAAACCTGACTTGTACTTTTCGACTCTCCAGGAACGAAGATGTCCATTGAAGTATTGGATTTGGCCAGCCTTGAGCTTGCATCCGCCATATCAGTTTGTTATGTAGCATTGCGTCAAAGGCGCCCTGCATATCAAGTGTGACAAATGTTGAAGCCCACCCTTGAGACTTAGCTTCTTCAATATCATGCACTACAAAAGAAACAAGATCATTTGCTGATCGCTTGAGTAATGTTCCGAATTGCTGGTGGCCAACTATATCCCAAACAATTGCGAGGTATGACATTCTTTTAGCCAAAATTCTCTCCAAACCTTTTCCCAAACAAGACAACAGTGATACAGGCCTCCATCTTTTGACGGACGAAGGATCTCGCCCAGTTTTAGGAAGAAAAACTACTTCAGCAAGTTTGAAGCATTTTGGATGGTAACCGAGACGGAGGCAGGCACGAAAAAGTTGCGTGACATGTGATTTTATAGTTTCCCAGCAAGCCGTAAGCAACTCAACGGAGATCCCATCGGCTCCAGGACTCGTATTGCCGCTTCCAATTGTGCATGTTCTTACCTCAAGCTCTGTCAATTCCTCCAACCATGGAATATGTGCATCTCCAGAAAGTGAAGAGGGGGGAAGATCATCAGAAGCTGAGAATCTTGCTAAAAGACTGTCTCGTAATATCTTAGCACGTTCCGCCTGATCTGATACAAAACGTCCCTCGTATCGAAGCGGAGGAGTGACACTAGCTTGACGAGAGATAGCCCATCGCATAAGTCTGAATGTTTCTTGCGCCGTTTTCATATCATCTACTTTCTTTTTCCAATGCTCTCTTTTAGCAGAGGCGACTATGTCTCTGAATTTCATCGCCTGTGATATGCGCTCAGACCCATTCATTGATTGTTGATATTCTAAGTGAGCAAATTTACACTCAGGAGTCCACCATGCCGCACTCCTTCCACTCTTCTTGTTCGGACGCTTGCCAACCGCTTTCAATGCGCTATCTAAAGCCCAGCATATACCCTGAGCATAATTCTCTGTTTCTTCAATTGTATTTAAAATAGTTGGTTGAGGTAGCCAGTGTGAGACTACTCGGATGAATTGGGGTATATTCGCCTTGGAAACTCTAAGTTTTCCATCTGACGATGTTAATTTCGGAGCTGAAGCTTTATGGTTGGGCACAAAGCCACATATGGGTAGATGGTCGCTGGTCATGCACTCTTCAGTGCCGACCCAAGCCATTGTATTATTGATATTAGACCATGCTAAGTCTAAGGTATTTCCGGCACGATGTGTCGGTTCACCTGCTATGAGGCAATTAAGGTTATTGTTCTCAGCCCACTTCTGTATCTCTTCGCCTTGGCCATAGTACCTGCTTGCGCTAGGTTGCCAGGCCCAGTAGACAGAGTTAAAGTCACCGATCGCTACTGTTTTAGATGTTGGTGTCCATGCTAAAAGAGGTTGCACAGCATTGGGGTCATGTGGTGCTTTGTATACATTTAAAAACATGATATCATTTACTTCAACCCAACAATAATCACCCGTTGGGGAGGGCGGATATGTTTGCTTTGAGGATATCCTTTTTGGATCTTTTCTAATATATGTAGCAGCTCTTGGTCGTATGTTTTCGCCACCAAACGGAAGGTATAAATCAAAGTAAGGGTGAGTCTTCGTACGGTCAGACCACCAAGGTTCTTGTATTAACAAGACATCTATTCTCAATTCACAAGCGCGAGCCATTGCGATGTCTTGTGAGGCACTCCCTCTCCCAACGTTTATTGACAAGAAATTAATTACGTCCTGGAGGGGGAAGCAACTCTTTGAGTTGTTCTTCATAATCGAATTGCGCCGTCCGACGATTTACCGACAGAGGACGCTTGAGAAATTTCAATGTTAGAATCGAGGTCTGTAACTTGACTACCAATTACGTTACTATTTGAAGTGTTGTCAGTGATAGCAGATTCTTCCGCGACTTTTGCTCGGAGCAATGCCTGGAATTCTCTCTCTCCCGCTATTCGATATGTTTTCAATTGCTCTTTGGTAGGCGCACCTGAGCGTGTCGGCCTGGCAAGACATCTGCGGCTATCAGAGCGATGTGGGCCCCCACAATTTCTACATTTAGTTGTGGCCATACATAAATCCTCGGTGTGATTGGTCGAGCCACAATTTCCGCACGAAGGTGCTCTAGAGCAGTTTTTAATG
The DNA here is from genome assembly GCA_003957845.1 of Oidium heveae. NCBI lineage: Eukaryota > Fungi > Ascomycota > Leotiomycetes > Helotiales > Erysiphaceae > Oidium > Oidium heveae. The sequence goes on from QVIK01000462.1 coordinate 37,116, forward strand.
GAGTGGTGGCCATTACATCTTTTGCAAAACTCAAGCGGTTGTTGCTTTTTAAAA
>QVIK01000463.1:0-36052 GCA_003957845.1 Oidium heveae
AATAGAAGAACAACCACAATAACCTTACACATTACGAATCTTGCAATACGCACGAGGTTCTGTAATCTTAGGTAAAGTGGTAAACCGACACATATTCTATAGCTCAAAGCGTGGAGAGTTTGACTTTAGTATACCCAAGTTGCTATTAGCAACGAAAATATTATCAACAAACATAACCGTGAGATGTAAACAAGAATTATCCCAGGTAATCTTTGGGCCAATCAACACGAGATCAACAACACCCCTTATGTAAACAAAATTTTTATTACATTCCCAGCATATTCACTTTAACTAAGAATTCGTAGATTCAGTACCCCGCGTCATGAATACCCTAAATCCTTCCTTAAGCAGTCAATCAGTAATCGCATTATTGGACATAGCGACTGCGTAAACAAGCTAAAAGCTTAATCCATATCTGGACCGAATCATTATGTCCAATAATATTCATTCCGATGCTCCCACGGTAAATGGAAATGGGACTCATCGAGGTCATTATCGAAGAGGCTCTTCTACCAGGCCTCTTGGGCCACCAACTGATAACAATGCCCCCCTTAGTGACGATGAAGGCTTTGAAGATGATCAGATCCCCAGCAACACCAGGCGTTCAAGAAGAAAAGACCGACCGGTCCCCAGAGTCGAAGACACAATTGGGCAATATGTCCAGATAAACTTCGAGGAATTTCTCGAATCGTAGGTAAGAGTTGGTTATTTTAAATAATTCACTAAGATGTGTAAAAGATTTGTTGATGAGCCATCGCCTTCCGCTGGATCAGCTATAAGCTCGGAAGAGATGAATAGATATTATGTAGCTCAAATTCATGGACTGAAGACTTACAATTTATCCACACTTTATATTGATTTTGCACATATCTCACAATACAAGGGAGGTGCCTTAGCGGAGGGAATTGTAGAAGAATATTATAGATTTCTCCCGTTTCTTACAAAAGGCCTACATAATATGATTGCCAAATATGAACCTAGATATTTCCGAGAACATAGGCAGCCGGTTGCATCAAGTAACCAAACTAGCTCGTCCGGTGATAGCAATGCTGCAACGGCTAGTCAAACAGAGTCTCAAGGAATTCTTACGACCAATCAACAAACCGACAAATTATTTACTGTAGCCTTTTATAACTTACCCCTCATCACACGAGTGCGACATTTACGGACTGCTAATATTGGCCAACTTATTTCAATAACTGGAACTGTTACAAGGACTTCGGAAGTGAGACCCGAACTTTTATTGGCCACATTTACATGTGAGGCATGTCGAAGCACTGTTCCAAACGTGGAGCAGACTTTTAGGTATACTGAACCCACACAGTGTCCAAATGAGTCCTGTGGAAATCGACAAGGCTGGAGGTTAGATATTAGACAAAGCATATTCGCTGATTGGCAAAAAGTACGAGTCCAAGAAAATAGCGCTGAGATCCCGACCGGGAGTATGCCTCGGACAATGGATGTTATCTTGAGAGGAGAAGTTGTTGATCGGGCTAAAGCAGGAGAGAGATGTATCTTTACTGGTACGCTAATAGTTGTTCCAGACGTCAGCCAACTTGGGCTTCCAGGAGTACGCCCTCAGGCAGTTCGAGACACGCAAAATCGGAGTGGAGATGCTAGTGGAGTCACTGGGCTTAAAGGTCTTGGAGTACGAGACCTTACATATAGGCTAGCATTTTTAGCATGTATGGTTCTTCCTGACACAACAAGCACGGGATCTACGACTAGACCAGGCTTGAATGGACAGTCAGCTTCGGTTCTGGCAGCTCTTAGTCAAGGTGCCTCGCTTGATTCTTCAGAAGAAGGTGAAAAGGCACAGGAGGCGATTTTGGCGTCAATGACACATCCAGAAATTGAAGATCTTCGGAGAATGGTTCATAGTGATCATATTTATTCCCGACTTGTAAACTCTCTCGCACCTATGGTGTATGGACATGAAATTATCAAGAAAGGTTTATTATTACAACTGATGGGTGGCTTAAGCAAGAAAACACCTGAAGGGATGGCCCTCAGGGGAGACATTAATATATGTATCGTTGGTGATCCATCTACCTCTAAATCTCAGTTTCTCAAGTACATTTGTTCATTCTTACCGAGAGCGGTCTACACATCGGGGAAAGCGTCATCAGCAGCAGGTTTAACAGCAGCGGTAGTCAAAGATGAAGAGACAGGTGAATTTACAATTGAAGCTGGTGCACTTATGCTGGCAGACAATGGTATCTGTGCTATTGACGAATTTGACAAGATGGATATTAGTGACCAAGTCGCTATACATGAGGCAATGGAACAGCAGACCATCTCGATTGCGAAGGCGGGCATTCAAGCTACTCTCAATGCCCGGACATCTATTCTAGCTGCAGCTAATCCGGTAGGAGGTCGTTACAACAGGAAAGCAACTTTGAGAGCAAACATTAACATGTCTGCACCAATTATGTCCCGATTTGACTTATTCTTTGTAATTCTTGACGAATGTAACGAAAGTGTTGATCGTCATCTTGCACAACATATTGTTAGTATTCATCAACTTCGCGACGATGCTGTTCAACCTGAATTTACGACGGAGCAATTACAACGGTATATCCGGTTTGCACGGACTTTTAGGCCAGAGTTCACAAGTGAAGCAAGAGAAGTTCTAGTTGAAAAGTATAAGGAACTCCGAAATGATGATGCTCAAGGAGGGATTGGCCGGAATAGCTATCGCATTACTGTTCGACAATTGGAATCTATGATTCGACTATCAGAGGCAATAGCTCGAGCTAACTGTGTTGAAGAAATCACACCCAGCATGGTCATCGAAGCGTTCAATCTTTTAAGGCAAAGTATTATCTCGGTAGAAAAAGATGATGTAGAAGTTGATGAAGACGAAGACGAAGATAATATACCTGGTGATGGTCCCATGGATGATAATAAACATTCTAGGACAGCAGACTCCTCTGGTGATAGGGAAAGAAACGAAAACCTAAATGGTGTATCAATTGATGAAATGGATGGAGTCACAAGATCAGAGAAACCAAAGACTAAGATCACATATGATAAGTATACAAGTATTGTCAACCTACTTGTTCAGCGTGTGAATGAAGACGAAGTTAAAAACGGCGAAGGCGTCGACAGCGATACATTGATTCAGTGGTACCTAGAACAGAAGGAGGATGAACTTACCGGGGAGGATGATTACTATGCCGAAATGGCATTGACCAAAAAAGTAATTAAGAGGATGGTGAAAGTATGTTAATAATTCTATAATCCTCAATACTACTGGCTATTTATTGACTTTTTTATTAGGAAAATATACTTATGGCCATTCGAGGGCAAGGCTTAGTTGGCGATGAGAACGGGGGTAATACTATGAACGATAGCAATATCGTCTATGTGCTTCACCCTAATTGTGCTATTGGTGATCTCTAGAAATAAATCCTGCTATCATACCAAATAATTATTATCATCATCAAGTTCGCCGGATAATCGAATGACGCGAAACTTGAAGAAAATTAGTAGTATAGATGGTTTTTAACTTTCTATCGGATTTCCATAGTTTTGGCTCGCCTAACGCTTAATGATTTGATACCTGATGAACAAGATGTCTTTCTGATCTGGTTGGCGTTCTTTAATATATGTTCCAGGTGTTGTGGTAGGGGAAGAGTGGTTTTTTCTTTTAATCTAAAGCCAGGGGGACTTAATCTTCTTTCGTGGATAATTTCTATATTTGATATATTTAGGATCTGACTGGAGAAAAATTTAGGTTCTTTCTTTCTTAATACGGCTGGATACGAGTAATTTTACTGTTGAATGAGATAAAATTCAAGTAGTATTGACGAAAATAATAGAATTAATTTAGAACGAAGTACGTCAATAATTGTACACTCAAAAACTAATAGAACCAGTATTTTTACATATACTCCATATTTCTTAGTACATTTTAACAAATTCCAGAGCTACCTTCCCAACGCAAATATCGTGCTTACTCGTGTGTATCATTTTCAATCATTAAAAATATTGTTTTTCCTTATTTTCCATTGATTCGTTCATCTTTCTCATGAAGTTATCTTTCTCTCTTCACTGAATAGTTATCTTACGACTTTCCTGTTTCTTAGCTTTTGGCACCACAATACTTAATATGCCATTTTTCAACGAAGCTTTGACAGCATCCTGATCAACCGATACAGGGAAGCCAAATGACCTAGAGAATGCCCCAACACTACGTTCCAGAACCCAAAAAGTGCTCTCTGCGGCATCACCCTTTTCCTTCCTCTTTTCTAACTCTTCTGATGATAATGACGTGGACGATTCACTACCACTCTCGCTTTCTGAATAACTACGTTCACTGCGCCCCTTGATCGTTAATGTCGATGCATCAGTAAACTCTATCTCCACATCTTTTTGATCAAGGCCTGGTAATTCTCCATGTAAATGATACGCATCTCGGAGCTCTTTGATGTCAAATTTGGGAGTAAATGTCTTCGAGTTTGTGGCTTGATTAGATTGGTCATTGCTGCGTGAATATTGGTCAAATTCATCTAACAGTCGGAAGATGGGAGGATATGCAGATTGGTCATTGGTGATGTATGATCGAGGAAACAGAGCCATCTTGATTTGTCTGTGTGAGTGTTTTTCTTTCAATCAGATAAGTTCAGTCTTTAAATCTTTTCTTTTAAACAGAAATTTGAATGTTTAATTTTATGTTTGTATAGTTCTGGAGAGTTTTGATTTAGATAGGAAAGTAGTTGCCTTTCTTATATACTTGTAGATATCTTTCCATGTTTTTCTAGTGTCTTCTAGGTTTTCGTCCATGGAAAGTAATAACTAGAAATTCGATTATATTCTACAATGCTCTGCTATGATAATGATTCTACTAGATATAAGTAGGTACCGAGGGGGGTGAAGAAGTTTCTAGAATACATGCCTTCCCAATCAAAAATTAAAGCTCCAGTTCTCCTTGACTATTCACAAGAATGCTTAAATCACAAAAAAGTACTCTCTATGTAGAAATATATGTCAACGAAGCAATTGTTGACTCAAACATTACTCCTTGTCAACCATGGATGCGGAGTCTAAACAGTCGTTTGCAAATTAAGCTGGTGCATGGCTATCCTTTCTATCCTCTACCCCGCACTTTGTGGCCCTTATTACTGGCCGTTTCTTTCAGTCCGGCCTCCTAGCTTAACCGGTCTCCTTGGCAACGTAATATCAAATATTTATCAATATTATGGTATAATATACGTCATAGCCCGCTTGCCAGTGCTTTTAACAGACGGAGATTGTGCATCATCCTTTTTTTTGGTATTAGATTGCAGATATAATAGATGGCTACCAGAGATTTAAAGTCAGTGTTATGTAAGAGAAACGCTTTTGTAAATGCTAGGAAAAATCTAGGAGAGGTGCTAGAAATGTTATAAGCGGAATATGGAGATAAAATATGTGAATCGATTTCGATGTAAAATTATCTTCTAAATTTTCTTTACTTTTTTTTCAACACACTTTTAAACTTGAGGATGGAAGCAAAGACAATGTTTCTACATGTTAGTGGTGTCCCCTACCAACCTGGATTTTATCTTCAGAACTAACAGAAACACACACTACTCATGTTCCAGATAAGAAATCATCTACATGAGTTTTTGGGAGTTAACCCAACTCCGATAATGGCGATAATGGATTAGACTAAATTTTCTCCCTTCAATGTGATGAATTTTCACGGAGTCACTGATGTTCTGAAGCCGTACAGCCTCTTAGGAAAAAACCACCGTTATCTAAGCACCGGTATTATTGGTCCAAGGAACATACTTGAACTATGAGACATTAGGGAGAAAAAGATCGATATACACGCCTTGTGTAGCTTTGTGGGGTCATGGATTCTTTTATGGACTTTTCTCACGCATGCGACATCTCCATGGCCTCAATTATCTTATACACATTTTTTTAGCGGAGGGTTCCAGTAAACAATGAAGTGGAACCCTATGTGTTAAACAGAATTAAAGGGCTATCTGTCATGGGTTAAAAAAAAGGAGGCTCAGGAACACTGTCAGAGGTGTGGCCTGGGTCGGAGAGAAGCTCGACATGGTCATATGGTCATAGACTGAGTAACAAAATAGAAAATCATTGTCATCTCAATATACGACCGGATGCAGAACTACGAATATAAAAATCTTTTTGATAATATTTCCATGGTCAAAGGCAGAATTGAAATACATCTTACAGCCGTTTTCCACACCCAAATTATCTTAGAATCGATTTAGTACACAGCATTATAACTAATTCGACGTTGTGTAAATTAAACTAAGTTACTATTTTAATTCAAGGTTCTTGCAAGAATCTAAGTAGATTTCAGTGTTGTACTAGAGCCTTGTAGCTGGCTCGTACATTCGAATAATGAATTTGTTTTTTCCTCATAAACACACGAAATTTCCACAGGTCACTTTAACTTTTGAATAACAATTTCATGCATGATTTTTACGTATTATCGAGAATACAATGAGAGGATGGCTTTCTAGATATTGGTTTAGATCAACGAGGAAGATGACTTACTTAAACCATATTTGGAGTAAATACGAAGAATTGGGCTCTCGAACACTTTAGTCTGCCTTATACTTTACCAGCAAAATAAAAAGCAATCTTACTATGGTTTACAATAAAGCTCTTACAAAATTACAAAATTCTGTTTAAGTTTCCCAGCTGATCAGGGTCTTCGTCTTGATATAAATTGAAACTAAAGTTTTCAAGATTAATCAATATCTGAACATCAATATCTACATACGTATTCTTCTTGAAGGTATGTAGCTACGCCCCTTCTGGAATTTTACCAGTATCATATATGCATCTTGCTGTTCGAGTTCTATCTGATAGGCCTTTCGTAACTGTTGATGAACAAGTTAAATACTGATCCGTGGCCCGTTTCAATAGCTTATCTAAATTATTTTCCTTTGTGAAAAGACATATTATTATCATCTGCTTTCCCAATTTGAGGTATATTTAAGAATAAGGACATTCACAAGATATGATACGGCTGAACCTGAAGTCAGGTCCAAGGTTCGCGCTCAAGCAGAGATGCGTTTCTTCTTGGGCTGTTTATGCCATTTCTTTTTTCAAATTCTAATCTAGGTAGCCAATAAATTAATAGCCAAAATAGTTCTTCGGGCCGGCCTTCCACTCTAAATATTCAATGTGCCACCCACTACCCATTTTCTTTTGGAATACTTATAGAGATTTGGATCGGAGTTTTTGCAGTTTGAGAATTTGCCTAAAAATAAAACACAAGATAAACTCTTGGCAGCATCATTGTCTCAGTTTCATAGAGCTTCAACTACACTGCCATCGCTGTAAAAGATATGGATTTGATGCGCAGTGAGTAGAAAGTCTTTGAGTACAGAGTTGGCTAGGTCTTCTAATGCAAAAATAATTATTGAACGTAGAAAAAAAAATAGAGCTCAAGCCTCTAAATATTAAAGCGCACGATCTTCATCGTCGCAATTTTTTGTAGAGTAACCAAAAATTTGGTAATATAGTCTATGGCTCAAGTTGAGTCAAGTGGGCGATGGAACAAGCATTAGGTGCTTTCTTCATAGATTGATTTGTTAAAACTTGTTAAAACTTGTTAATTTGATTGCAGCGACAATGATTGTAAGTGAGAGGGACAAGGTGTAAAACACACTTGAATGTGACTATTTGTGTGTACACATTCAACAAAACCCGCCTTTCAATAATTTTGGGCTACTGTTCAGATATACTCTCAATCAGATAACGTCATGTTATGAGCTCCGCTTAATTAATTCCTCCTATTGGTTGAGCAGCGCGGCTGAACTCTACTTAGATTAAGAAATACCCTTTAATTACTGTACAAAAACTCTACCTCGTAACTATAATTTCCATGGCAACCTAAGCGGGGTTTCTGTTGTTTACGACACCCGATCACTAACTTGTCGCCTGATGCATCAAAGCTGTACATGCACAACTGCGACCAAAACCCGGAATATGTCGAGAAATTCATAGGCCAATCGAGTGCAGAATAATAATGATGCAATAATTTATGTATGTAAATGCGAGCAATAAAAGGAGTTGTGCATAAGCCAGTTTCTGACTAGACAAGGGCCTCATGAAAGTGTGGAGAATCCCTGCTTGGCGTGGGGAGGGAGGAGGGGCATGCACTAGGGCTGGCATTCTCTTTCTTTTAACGCTTATCGAGCCTTTACAACGTTCGCTTGCCGTAATTTGAATATTGATCTACTACAGTTTGACATTTTTTCAATCACCTTTAAAGTCGAGCAGAGCATGAAAATGACATCGAGAAACAATTTGTACGAATAATGTTTTTGATACTGTTTTCATTGCTACTGAGCCTTTGCTTGATCGTCGTACTTTGACTCCTTTATGATCGCTAACAATTATAGCCCTCTACGAGCACCATATGTTATGGCAGGCTTGTGCAGCATTTCGGCCATATTTATTGGCTTTAAATGGCGAGCAGTAATGGAGCGAAGTGAAGCTGCGAAAAGAACAGCCTCAAAAGACATCAACTACTTTGTCGTGCCGAGTCGAAGTGGTAAGCATCTGTATTTCCTTCCACGAGCAAGTCTAATAATTTGATACCATACAGGTGGTGGAGTTTAGTATATAGAACGCTCTATGAACACGAAAGGAAACCACACAAAGGGATATAGATTTATCGATAGGAACTAGTATTCGCCAACACACTATATAAATGTCTATTAATGATGCCTGGAGTTTTGTTTCGAGGCTTGTCTATTTTAAGAAAAGCTGCTTTTAATAAGAGCTTGATATATTCTACTTTTGCTGGGCTTTTTTTTCATTTATACATTACTGCTAAACAATGTTCACTCTGCAATGCAGGTCCAACTCATAATTCATTTCAAATTTTCATAACCAATGATTCTAGGCTCCATGTATCTCCAAACTTGGGAGCTTTTAATTCGATAAGTTCAAAGAAGTGATGTTGGAATAGCGATTGAGTCTGCCGACTCTATGATGGTCAAAGTATCTCTCTCTTTCAATTTTGAGTCTGATCACAAGAGCTTTATGCGGTGAATCCTACTCCAGAAACCGTTTACTTAAATCCCATGTGAAGCCTCCACCACTCATACAATTCAAGCCGTCTGCTCAGAAACATAGCTAATTCTCTTACGCTTTCATATTCAATTACTTCCCCGGGTGGTAGATCAAGTAAGGCGCTCGAAACTAACTCTGATCTTTGTAACTTGAAGTTTCTAAACCGCAATTTCTGAGGAAATTTATTAGTAAAAATTTTAAAACTTACTACGAGTTAGATGGATAAGAATGCAGCTAACTCACTTTGACGGCCTTTAACCATTCTCCTGCGCCCTTCCCTTCAGCAAACATTATACCCGAAGTTTCACCAACCTTCATGAGAACAGCGCATGGAAAATCGCTAGCAGCTTGTTTCACAAGATGTACCTTTTTCCGCGATATTATATGTCTAGTGGTGACGAGAACCCGGAATATAGGAGCCATTAAAATTCTCTCACAAGAATTCTTAGTATTTTTTTATATCGATTAATCGCGTGTTCTATTCATATCAAGAGATTATTTTTACTATTGCTCCTAGTTTTGAGAAATATACGTGTTTTCACTATTCTTGAAATGTGCAGGTTGAGCTCCTATATTTCACAAATTTGAGAATGATCCGATTGTAAAATAGATTTTTAAAAAAAAAATTGGAGATCCCAGAATTTAAATGTTTAGTCGGGGACAATAAGGATTGCCCGCTCCAGCAACAAAGGACTACAACGCAGATGTAAGCACACGATCCATATGTATGAGGATGAGCAGTAGATGAATTAGCGAAATATTGCTTCTGTGATATATAAAGATTTACGTATCTAGCAACTCTGATGATCTAGCAAGTTTCGCTAAGTCACTAACTGCTGACAGTTACATGGGAAAAAAAATCATTTGAGCTGCTTTTTTTTTTAATTATGTGCATAAAAATTAACCGACATAAGTGAAATGGCATATACTATTACACATAATTAGAGAAAAAAACCCCCTCCCACAAGAATTTTTTAAACTCTATTTTAGAGAAGCATTTTATACTCCTGAGGTGGTAATAGTATTTAACATTTTAAATCAGACTGATAATGCACAAAATGTACAAAATGTACAATATATTTATTTCGTTAGGGATAAATTTTCACTCAACTTACGGGAGTTTGTTAGAAATTCAAATTCAAATTCATAAAAAAAAGTGTTCTATCTATTTTTAGAATTTTAAACCGCTTTTTTTTTAATTTCATAGAATCAAATGTAAAGAAAATTTAAACCAATTGTTAGTTGAAAAAGATCCATGAGGTCAAAAACTCGGACTTTAATTTCTTTCAATTTCTTTCTTTTTGTGAATTTTGAGATTTTCAAGTGGTGATTAATAATTCATAATTCCATCAAACATTAACAACTCTGAAAGCCCCGAGATAACATTCATGGGTGTTTTTTTTTTTTTTTTTTTTTTTTTTTTTCCTAGTTTAAAATCAGAATTTTAAAATAGGAGGGTCCTCTATGCGATTATTATTTTGCAACCCTAGCTCAAACAAACCACTTATATCGTTGAATTTTCTCTAAAACCCCCCTGTATTTTCCCCTACCCTGAGTTTTCTATATTATGTAATAATTTTCCAGTTTCTAACTGGCGCAAAAGGGTAAGATAAATACTGAGGCTGGCTCATGGGCCTATTGCTATAGCAATCATAAGACATAATGAATGACCTTCACAAGCAGAGGTGAACAAATGTAAACAACTTCCCTTAAACATATATTATAACCTCTACTCTGGGCGCAAATAAGATTGTTCCTACACTCTTCTACACCTGTATATTTGTAATGATTTCATAACGAATTCCAATCATAAAACAGGAACTAGACAAAGTAATATAGAGCATCGATCTTGACGTAGTCTTGTGGCTAACCTTCTAGTTGTATAAAATTTGTATTCTCATCAAAACACTAATTCGACGTCACAAATCATTTGATCAACTAAATATCGATTAGAATTCCTATTTCCACTATCTACCCACTCCCGGTTCGATCCTTAAAATATTGAAGCTTCAATTGTTGCCTATCGTAATGCTACGTCAGAATACAGATATGGCTTACATTTATCTACTGTTAAATCAATAGTCAAGGCGCGATTACATCTCGAAAATGAGAATTTTATCGTGCAGGAAGTAAAGAGAGCGAATCTAAGGGAATTAGACAATCTGGAAGTAACTGCCGGCATGCTTTGTGGTTTTGTTTAACGGCTAATAAATACTTTGTTGATGTTAGCCACGCAATCCACATTCACCCACTTTCCCCACCGATCATGGTATTCATTCATCATTGCCACCCTTGTCGGATCAGTTTATGCCTATGGATTCCTTATGATGGTACCTTCTTTATATATTAATTATCGCCTCAAATCTGTTGCTCACATGCCTGCCAAGGCAATGACATATAAATTTCTCAATACATTCATTGATGATTTATTTGCTTTTACCATCAAAATGCCGACTCTCCATCGACTTGCTACCCTCCGCGATGATGTAATCTTCTTTGTCTACTTATATCAGAGCTGGAAGTATAAAACAGATTATACCAGAGTTAATGAGTTTGGTCNGTCAATCAAGGTCTATCCTAGCTAAATTTAGACAAGAAGATAGCTATGCAACAGCCAGTGGTGTATAATTGTTAGGCAAAACATAGAAAGCAGCAGCTTGGAGGAAAAAAATAATTAATATATGTACTGCTGAAACTTTTTCCCTGAGAGAGAGACCATGAATTCAAAGAGCAGGACCAAGAATGACGGTTTGACTACTCTATGGATACTGACAATAGCTTGACTAAACTATTCTTTCTTCCAAAAACATTAATTATGCCTTTACGATAATTTCTTAATGCGATAATAATGAATTGTGAATACAATAAAAATCGATTCGGAATGCTTTTACTCCACGATATGAGATGTACTACTTTTAAGGTAGGGTATGTTCTTCTTAGCAGCTCAAAATATCAATCCGCAAATTAAAATTATCAAATATATGAGTAAATCTAATTATTTTAACCCCCCAAAAAAGCATTAGAACTATGTCTGTTTCTACAAATTCTCACAAGCTTAAAAGACCTAGGTAATACAAAGAAATATAAGCTTGTGGTTTAGTACAATAGAAGCTATCAAAACTCATATTTATTTTGTCAACCAAGGAATACCGCTTTTGAAGTGTTTTACGATATGAATATATTTCATTGGAAAATTAATTTGTTGTAAAGGTTATTATTAACCAACAACTGAATTTGGTATTTAGCGATTCGATCAAGTGAGTCATGCTCGATTAATACACATGCTAAATTCGTGTCTGATTACCACTAATAATTTGGATTGAGCTAATATATCTGAGCATCGAGCTCATTTCAAACATGTAATCAATCTTAACTTTATCTTTAATAAGCCATATTTTTGATTTATTTCAAGTAAAAAAACGCCATCCCCACGCTGAAGGTTACGCGTGCCCCAGGTATATATCCAAAAAAAAAAAAACACCAGCCGGTTATCCTCTTTTAATAATACTAAAAATATATCATGAATCAAAGAATAAATCTATCAAACCACGTGGTCACATTTCATTTCAAAGAAGTTCAAACAGCTTCGACACTTGATAGAAATTTTCGGACGCGGCTTAACTCTATGTCGTCATGCTCGCTCTCAAGAGAGCGTACAAGACTATTAATACTATCGTCTATTCGATCCTCATCAATTCCAGTACAGAGAGAAATTATCTTGCGATATTTACAGGTGAGCTCAAAATCCTTGCTTTTGAGTTCCTGTACACTTTTTTCTAGTCCCTTGTTGATCGTATTGTATGCATTAACGCGAGCGCGGAGAACACTAAGTGAGGGAAGAAGCGAATCTAGCCTTTTTTGTTCATCATCTGTCAAGAGTGATGAACTAGTTTCATTTGAACTAATCTTGGAAATAACGTCAAATGCTTCTTCGGATATTTTGAAATCTTTGTCTGCATCACCAAGTTCATATAGCTCTTCAAACTCTTTTTGATTCTTTTGCTGGCTTAACTGTAATAATAGGGATTTTTCTTCATCAAGGGCTCTTGTAAGATTGTTGATTTTAAAGTTACGAGTATTAACCTCATGCTGCTCTGCTTGAAGTTTTTCAAATAGGCGACGTCGCTGGCCTAAAACTCCCGATTCACTTCGGAGTCTCGAATGTAAGTCATCAATAATAGCTTGTTTCCTACTCATCTCTGAGCTGAATTCTGCTTCAGTATCCTTTAAAAGATTCGTCATTGCTATTTTGGTTAGAATATCGAGATATAAGAAGCAATTGTGACTTACATGAAATAATATCTTTGCTATTTTCTCTTAATTCGGGTACAGTTACATTAGCTTGAGTACGGTCACTACTTCTAATATCAAATTCCGTTCCGTCACCAACACCAAAATCGGCTGGCGTAAGATTTGATCTATTCGGAATCGAGATATCTGCACCAACTTCAATAAGCTGAGAAATAATACTCCGATTCCCAATCCTCGAAGCGATCATCAAAGCAGTATCTCCTGAGCTATCTTGCATGTTGACGATTTCTGACATAAATCTTCCTATTCCTATGGACGGAGTAGTCCTTCGGCTATTTATGGCATGGTTCCGACTATGTGTTGTACTGCTCCCTCGTACAACAAATTCAAGCAGAGATTCAAGATAATATTTGCTAGCCTGGCTACGACCTTTGACAGCAGAGGCAATAGCAATATGATGAAGAACCGTTCGGCCTTTAGAGTCCCGAATCTCTATAGTTGGGCCGAGAAGATCTAGCAGTTTTGGAAAACTACCCGCTTCAAGGTTATTTGTGACAAGACAAGATCGCATTAAAGCAGTTTCGCCAGCAGCATTAACACGAAATATACTTGCACCACGTATTATCAAGTTTTTTAAAAGTTCAACACGTGCTAATGTTGCTGCCCACATCAGAGCTGTGTTGCTGCTGGCATCTATCGGTATATCTAGATCGTCTGGGCTCAACGATTCAAACGCTTTATGTTTGCTGAAGTCTTTTTGAGTGCAGTTTGTGAAAAGAGACATTAATAAATCTTTTTTTGCGGTCAACTGAGAGTCTATAGGAGCTTGAAGAGGTGGAAGTGGCATTATGAGATTGTTCTTAAACTGATCTTGTCGCGTATGCTGGATATGTGACTCAGTAAACCTACAAGGCGTAGCTTCTCGCATTGAAGAGCTACTGTTCTCATTCATAGCTCTTGGGTGGGGGCTAGTCATATTCGGTGAAGGTCTAACTCTTTTTCTAGGGGGCTCATCTAATTCTGAGTTTAGGTTATCGCGAATCTGTTGGGTAAATGAGTTTGCCCGAGATGGGGTTTCGTGGCCGGCACCACCAAAGCTTTCAGAGGAATCAAGGCTATTTGGCCCCTGTTCAATCCCCGTAGCACTTGTTGAAAAAGATGAGTTTTGAGAATTCGAGTATTTTTGCTGCTGCTGTGATGAATGTTTGCTGAAGGTCTTTAGGCGTGAAGCATTGCTATTGCTATTTCTTTTCCTTGGGCCTGGAGAATCAAATCGAGCCTTATTTATGGCAGCAACAGCATGAGATGCAGTACTTATAATGTTTTTAAGCATAGTGCCTGTCTGAGAGCTGGGCCTACTTTCAACACTAGCATTATATAGTCTTTTACGCTGAGCTGCCATAGCCTGTTCTTTTGTAGGTGTGTCAATTGCTCCTCCCCCAGCGACGCTACCATCTTGGCCCATATCATACGTTAAGAGTGGTCTGAGCAATTCCTGAACTCCATACTGCTTACAGAACTCGAAGCCACGTTCGAATCTGACCCAGGTGCCTTGATATTTCCCGTACCCACCTTGAACCTTTTCATGCTCTCCCGTTAAAATCTCTTTTTCTAAGACTTTTGTGCGTTTACCCTTTTCGATACCAGCAACCTTTAGAATTTGTGTAGCGTTGAGCCAACTGTCTTTACGACGCCGCATGACAGCAATACCATTTACTTCCATTTCATAGACTTCGACTGTCGAATAAACAGCCTATAATTTCAGTTAAAACATTAATTAAAACCGTTATATTTACTGACTGTGTAGATTTGAGGCACATTATCATTAGTATTTACACTAGATGTACCATCAAACTGCCGGGAGGAGCTTGGCGATTGCATCATAATTCCATTTGCCTGAGAGCCGTGACTAACATAAATGGACATTGATGAAGTTGTTACGAACAGATAGTAGCTAAGCCAGGCACTTCCTGCGGGACGAAATGGATGGCTAAATAAGAGTTTAGATGTGACTCAAGAAAAATTTATTCGCACGAACTAATGGTAAATAGCGTATTATGAATTAGAGCTGATGAGAAATTAATTTTCAGACAATCAAAATCCATTTATTTTGGGGCAGATCTCCAACGAGCAACGCGTAATCAAGATCAGTGAGAATAAATATCATTCTGTGATTTTGAGGCGTGTGTATTCGTGTGCAATCGTGTGCATTCCGCTAATTACATGCGACGCGAAATGACCTTGAAAAGTCTAGCGTCAAATTTTGTCCTTCCACTCATTAAGCCACATCCCTAAAGGTGCATATGTGAATCGTTATGAGCATCAATTCTTGCAAACTTCTACTTCTCATTAATTTCTAGCAAATCTTCATTAAAATTATGCCCCCTAACACGAGAGTCAAGCATACGGAACTCACATCTCTCAGAAATTCCAATCACCTGCGCAAGTTTCGACCGACCGTCGCCGGCTTGTAGCAATCTACCCGATTTTGTCGAGACGGAACACTTCTCATGAAACTATAAACTCTCATCCAGTTTATTCTTGTGGGAAAGAAATAAAACTTCGATATGTAGTAGTTGATAGTTTTTTGGCGCAATTATATTTGTGCTAGCTCAAGTTTTTGAGACTTGAATTTGTTTCTACACTCTGGGGCTCTGCAATAACCTTTGAGACAAGTAACTTCAACAACAGTTAGTTACATACGATTATTTCAATTCAAAATATTAATATTCATATTATTGCATCAAGTTTATCAAAGTCATCTTCCGGAGACTCGTTCATTTCTAGGTTATCCATATCTACAATGGCTTCTTGCAAAGATATACCCTTGTCATTAGAAAGATGAGATTCAGATTTACAAAATGGCCTGACCTAATCTCATTGGCTAATAGGAGCGAGGCGCTAATACTGTTAGGGGCTAGCATAAATCCCTGTAAGTGCTTACTGCAGAAGGGAAATCTGGCTTCATGTTCGGTACGTTCTAACCAAGTGCAAACGCCCTGTGACCAAAAATGATCGCACTTAGAGCGTTTTCGCATTTTATGAAAATCTCTGATTCTTATAAGTCTGAGAATCTATAGATTTTTTGCAATTACAATATATCACAAAAATGTGACAGTAACGAAATGACTCTAAATTGTTTTTCTAGACTCTGTGAAAGAAATTTGTCAAAGCCCTGTTGCTATTCTCATTGAACCCGTTTCCAATTGTGTTCGTCAAGCAGAAATTCTACTGGCTCACTAGCTTTCTCTGTAGTATTATTGGCATTGCTAGAATGAGTCATGTGGGCGAATTCTGTTACTAAAGGTATATTCACCATCTCAAGCGTTGGAGGAAGAATTCCCACAATGGGAATTTTATCTAGCTCGACATTCTCTCTTGCTACTATATCCTGCAACAGTAAATCAATCATTTCCCGAGTAGCTATACTCTCCATGACATCCTCGTCTTCCAGATTTTGAAGATTTTGAAGATTCGGTACAGATATTCAGTCATCGGCTCCTGGTACTACCACCAGAGGCGGGTCTTCCATTTCTCTACACACTGATTTATTATTCTCGAAAGAATTACATGTCCCGGGATGAAGAAATAGTTTGCAATGTCTCCAGCAGTTTTGATAAATACAGGAAGGAAGATTCTGCTAAATGTCGGCTACCCATTGCATAACTATCAACTGATCTACCTCATACTGTTTTGCAACTCCTCTATTACCTAATAGGACTGCAAGCTGAAATTGATGTTTCCTGTGTCTAGCTCTGAATACAGCAATGATACCGGTATTCATTGATTCAATTCTAGAAGTCGAGTTGGGTTGCAGAAACATGATTACAGTATTCTTCGAAGCTGGCATTTCATTCACTCTAGCGTACTCAGAAAAGTTTTCAAGTAATAGGAGAACCTTATAACCTACTGTCGACCCAATTTGATTATCAAGATTTTGATGCCAAGGGAAAAAGATATATTTTGTTGTTCAAGCTTTTTGAATAAAATCGTAATATGAACTGTAACCCTTTGCAGTTTTGCTATTAAATACTCCTGGATATTAAGTACCAAAAGGGCTATCTTCTCGGAATCATTAGTATCCGCACCAAAAAGGATTGTTATTCTGGCTTTAACTCTCTTAACCCCCTCAATCTGTCGCAAGGAAATCTTTTTATTCGGGATATGCAATAAAATAATCCAGTCTCGCCAGTATTGAAAACATCGTTTGTAGCGAACTGTTGAAGAATCTATTGCAATTTTGGGATCTCTGTTACAAACAGCCCTTTATCAACTGATCCATATTCACCATGCCTTCGATGCAATTTGAAATGATACCTTGCACGATAGGATTAAAGCTAGCCGCCGAATAATTCATTTGCAAGAACTTTAACAGCCGGTACCAACAGTTTGATAGCATCTCGTAGTTGAACAGTCTTCTTTCTGATGGGATCGTAGCTAACAGATATTTTTCTATGCTCGTATTGGGCAGCTAGTTTGCTAATGCCTCATCCAGTATAGAATATTTTACTCCCTTCGTTCGCTTGTTTGTTACATCAGCACTATCACTCTTTCTTTTCAGTAGTGAATCTTTCGCTTGCAGATTGCGGGATATGGTCGACAGATCAGGAACGGTCTCTAATCCAAATTTATTTTGGTCCATGCTACCATTTCTTTGGGAATCGGAGACGAAGAACCAACTATTCTTTTAGCATTCTCTTCGATCACCATAAGCTTCTGCTCCAATCTGAATATCTACTTGCTGCTAGCGGGCATTTATTTTAATGTTTCTGTAAGTCTGACAAAATAAATATAAATAGAATTCAGAAACAGAAACAAAAGGAAAGGAAAAATGAATCAATCTGTGATAGGGACGATTTGAAAAAGTATAATTCTTCTCTTATTTTCCTTCTCCTCCCAGAGTTAATCTACGTCTCACTCAAAAGTGAAACAGGGACGTCTAGGCTCGTCCCACTTTCACTCAAGACAGCTATGGCCCCCGAATTTGAACGGAAATACCAACGAACTAAGTCTACTTGCGGTATGTCTAAGGGAATGGGATGTTATTTTCCAAAAAAAAATCTATAGCTATGAATAAATGAAAGACACGTACGTGCCCTCCAACTATGGATTAAGGATAACTAACATCTACGTCTTCTTTGCGACTTGAGCCCATCAGCAATATCTGCACTAGTCATTATTGGATAACATATGAAATGATGGCCATCTCCAGGTGTGCTACTACTTACAAATATTCTCCAGAAATCATTACGTATAGGCTCTTTTTCGAAAAGCCATCTAGTTGGTCACAGCAGACCTACGTATGCCCAAAAATTTCCCTTCTTATCTTTGTAGCCTTCCCTTGTCCCCTTCACTAATTTATCCCTCTGGATAAAAAGGACGTCGCGAGAATATGGCAAATTAGTTTTGAGCGAAAGTGATTAGCACAAACAAGTCTGGACTAGTCTTCTACTATGTTCCAGACTTGGGATATCCAGTAACTCGATAAATTCATGGCCTTCATACTTGACAAATTTGAGTCATATATAGTTTGGAGTAAGTTCATAGACATAGATATTGAGAATATTATAAACTACAGCGAGAGTATTTAGATTCAATTGCGTGTCACCGATCTTTGTGGCCTAGACAGGTAATGGCCACAAAAAGGCAAGTTCAGATTATCCTTCATAAATATTGATTTTATTAAATATAGAATAATTTATTTTATCTATTGGAAGCATATCAACTATTTAATATATATTACATCTAGGTGAAATCTTATAGGAATGTTGAATAAGTAAGCTAAGCCAAACTAGTACTTTATAGGAAAGCGGACTGTTGATCATATATGGAGATTTGGAGCTAAGGCTAGCTCTTGTGATTACATAATTTCAACAGATTTCAGATTTAGCGACTCCAATATTAAATTGACAGGAATTAAAAAGTGATTTTTAACTATCTGACACTTAGGTTATTTAAGATTTCAATATAAAATAGAGATTTATAATTAAATGTACTGCTCTCATTACTTTCTGGTATTATATTTGAGAAGTTGTATTATGATTAGCCATTAGACAAGGAATACAAAATGTCCCTGGGTGGCGCTACCTAGAAAAGCGATTACTACAATATTTCCCTGTCATTTTGCTTCACCATATTTCTTATAACATACCACAGTTTCTCTTGTTTAATTTACATATTTTTACACATTCGATGAACTAGATCAACTACGATCTTAGCAGCAAAAAGAGAATTTACTATCAAATTAATTAGAATTGAATAATATCCAATAATTATAATCCACGAGATTATATCAAAGTGTTATAGCATATGAAATGAAGTCGTGAGCTAGTAGAAACTCATCTGGAAGGGACAAATTTTTGATTTTCGAAGAATTTGAGGAGAAAAGCAAGGGCTTAACATATTAATTAGTGAAAACCTTAAAATCCCCCTTCTGATCAAAAAAAGCCAGGATCTCGAAAGCATAAAGCGGGGGTAAATACTTAACATTAGCCCCATGCAGGATATTCATACAAAGACTATAAGTCTCTACAGGAATTTACTTCGTGCAACCTCTTACTTTCCTGACCAGTTTGCTCAAGCTATCATACACAAGCATGTTGTTCATCGATTCAAGAAAGCTCGACAGAGAGCTATTGAAGCATCCGAGCTGGAATCACGAAGACAATCAAAAGGTTTCAAGTTAATTTTTTCATCAAATGCTTCTTTAGTTAGTCATAAACGGAGACTATCACATGGTTATCAGAAACTTGGGACGTTAAAACGCGCCGTGGAAGGTGATGCTGACTGCTTTTTGAAAATGCTCATGATTGCATATGGGAGAGTAGGAAGACGAAGACGTGAACTTATAAAAATCCTTCTCACAGATGATCCAGGCAATATTCCAGAAGATACTGCGGCATTAGTAGAAATACTAAATGGTAATGGTAATATTGAAAAACTATCAGAGAGCCAATATCCGAAAGGAGGTCCTAAATTTAATGCCTTTCTGAAAAGCCAATACGCGTGTCGAATCAAAGATGTTCGTGACACAATCAAAGAGCTCGAACCTAAGATCCCAAAAGAAAATATTTGGGGTAGGTCATTGCCACTAAAACGTGTTGCTACAATTAAGAAAAATTGGTGGTCAATGGTTTTGAAAAAATTACTTCCACCTGTTACAAAGGAAGAGTTTGAACGCCTTAAAAGTCTCAGTATCGGTACTACAAATCAAGAATGGTTAATGTCAAAGCGTAAACCGGCAATTTCATTGAATGAGAATAATGAGATAAAAAATTCTTTACAGTGGCTACACATATTTAAGACTCCCATGAGAGATCTTGACGAAACAGAGATTGATATGATAAAACCTACACCATTTGGTCTTGTACGAGATGAAAATGAAATTATCTCTCCGTCCAAATTTAAAAGGCCACCAATTCAAAAAATAATTCGATCTTATCGAAGTATGCGTCGACTGTATGGAAAAGTTTGGGCTTTAACTCCAACCATGTCAAAAGATGAAGTGACAGGGAAATGGAATGTAGAGTGGGGAAGAGGGAGTTCAAGCTATCTTGCAGGTCATATCACTCAGCCCTGCAAAAAAGATCTTGAGTTATTTCAAGATATAGATAATTTATCTTCATAAAATTCCCAGGGCTAGTGTTGTTTTTCTTTTTTAAAAAAAACTCCAATGAAGAAAAGACCTAGTAACATATATGTTAATTATAGGACCTTCATAATGATCCAAGGCTTGAGCATCATGTGATATCTTCTGCACCTTCAACCTACCCCCTTGTTATACTACTACAATGCTCCAACGGAAAAGTTTTGTTTATAAGATGCCAAAGAATTTAAGTTGTAATTATCTAAAGCGAAATGATTTAAAACCTCTTGAAAAAATTAAGACCACTATGTTGAATGACTGCAAAGCATCAATCATTCTCAAGGCAGTGAGTGAACAAAGAAAATCTACTTATCGCATAGAAAATTTTCTCTCGGGAAATTTATTCCATGATCACACAGGTGTCTCTTCAACCTCGATTTCTTTACATGGACGTCGTTACAGAGGTGAAGACGTGAGGATATTCTATTGAACGCACGAACCTGCGGAAATTGTCCGAAGCAAACCCTGGAACTTGTGTTTTCTCAATTTGTTGACAAAGAAGATAGTAATAACTTTATCAAAACTGGTCCAATCATTCACGATATATATAATGAATGGGCCCAAATAAAGGCCATAAAATTGAGTAGGTATACACCTGTCAAAAAAGCACTTCAAATTCTTGGAAACGACAGCTTTTGGCATAGTTATACTAGGAAAAATGATGATAGACTCAAGAATTTATTTTTTCAAAGTTCAGATATGGTTCAAATTTATAAAGAAGCTGGATATGTGCTAGTTGTAGACTGCACATATAAAAACCAACATTTACAATCTTCGCTTAATCCCCTAGTTGGGGCTCCGTATTAAATTTCTATCGTGGTAATAGGGTATATCTCTAAGCAAACGTTTTGCCATAGAGGTAGAAGGTGATATGACTGGGTGATGAATTATGTTCGGAGGAATTATAAGAGAAAAATAAATTTTCTACACTAAAACAATCATTATTATCCTTATTACTCCTAAAAAAAGACCCCTCAAAATTTTAACCATGTTAATTAAGGGTGAGAGCAGGGGTGTAAATGGGGTTCGCACTTGAAGTTGCGGCGGCTGATATAGAGGACCCCCATAATCGTTACGCAGCACCTCCATACTCATAAAATAGCAGGGCTTTTAAGTAATAAACTGATTATCAGTAATATGTATATAGCACTAAATGCTAAATACTGCCCTAATAGCTCTGGATATTGCTCGATCTAATCATAAAATCCGTGGTACAATTTTGGATGTTGGACATAACAAACTTGACAATCTCCAATTGCGCGTGAAGCTTGTATAGAGCATTTTAAAAAAACCATACCTAAACTATAGCTGTCCATGTTAACCTTCAGTGAAAGTGGAGTGGAGCTTTGTTTAGTTTCCACACTGATCGATATCTCGTGTAACTAAGAGATAAATTTCTCAATGCGGCTACTAAAGATAACGGACTGGAGGTCGCTGGATGAGCCTCCTATCCAATTTTTCAGCTATCGGAACGCATGCAGTCAATCACTATGTTATGTGGGAGTTCCTTAATGTACACAACATGCTTTAAGTGCATAGTTTTCCGTTCGCCCTTTGCACCCATCAGAGGTAATAACACTTCACCCATGCATTCGGTGTGAACCACACCATTTCCTGTTTGCACAGGAAATTGTCCTGACTTAATCTCGACTATAGTTTCTGGAATCATATTTTCACGAAAATTTGTGGCGTCAACATCAACATCAGCACCAGTATCATATAGCCATCTATCAGCTATTCTACTCGATTGTCTAGTACTTAGTACTTGCTGAGCCACGTTTGCTGTATTCATATCCGAAAGATTACGTTGTTTTTGGCGCTTCTCTAGTTCCTCCTCATATAAATTTACAGTATTTTGAAATACTGAAGGCGAGACTACAGTTGAACACAAAAAGGCAGGCTCATCTTCAGTCACAACAGGATGTTTATTTTTAACTAAAGATAGAGAGGAATCAATATAAGTAGAAAAATCTTTATTTTTATTATTATTTGTGATCTTATCTGGGCATTTGTTAGAATAGTGCCCCTTCTTGCAATTCCAGCATTCGACACTCTTTGCAAAACGTTTCTTTGGACCTTTTCCAAACTTCCTTTGATTTCCATCAGGGCCTTTTTGGGCACTATACACTGAGCTCCGTTTGTCGTTCTTTTGCAAGGTATTACTCTCTTTCTTCTCTGTCGCTTTCTGATGGAAATGAGCAATAAATTCTCGGTATAGCTGTTCAAGTGACCATTTTTGAAAACGTGATATAGCTGACACCATACTGTGCCAACTATGCGCCTTTTCTCTCTGTTGGTGTCACAAAATGATTTAATCACGTGATTTGAGTATGTAAGGAAACAATTTATATATTTTCGATGACCCAAACCTAGAAGGGCTTACTCTCTATTTAACTACACAGGAAAAGGGGTATATCAGTGGAACTAGTTAAGACTAGGGAAATTAGATACAGGGGTACAGTAATTAGCCGAACATATAATGAAGTTAGGCTAAATGATTGTCAGTATAGTTATTCGACCAGTATTATTCCAACACTCTCACTGATGCTTTGAACATGTTCTAAGCCCGAACAGAGAGAACTAAACCTTCCACAGACTTATAATTCTGTATTGCGGTTTTGAACTTAGTTACATAAGTGATAGGGCAGTCACCTCTATATTTGAGAGACGATAGCTCCTCCCAATAGTTGTCCTGTTGTAATTCGCTCACCTGCTGGAAAGTGGCTTCGAAAAGTTTCATAATTTTCGTTCCTTGCTTCATACCTCTGATTAATGTTCTTGCGTCAGAGGTGGTGGTTCTACGGATGGCACCCGCTAACCTAATTTCATCTAAAGGTGTCAACCTCACTCCAGGCTCATACCCGATACTCTGAATTTCTATGAGAAGATCTTCTTTATAATCGAGCCAATTAGAAACACGTTTAAGGAATGCTGTATGGTGTGGCTTCCATAAGAAGTTATTCCAAGCGAGTAACGTTTTATTTGATGATTTGAACACCTTTTTCCGTAGAGATTTGTCCCAGCTAGCGCCGGGTTCTTCGTCCTCGTCATCCTCTTCATCAAAAGCTTCATTATCGTCATTTTGTATGTCTAGCTCGTGCTCAGCGTCAGGTGCTGGTGATTCATCTCTTTTTTCGATAGGATCATATTCCAGTCTCCTCCCTTTTAATTCTCCTAATAGATAATTTGCGCTAGCACTACGACCCCTTCTCACCTTGGCGGTCTTCATGTCTTTCAAAGCTTCAGACATCCCAAACAATTTCTTTCATTTCTAGAGCTCTTTCATTGCTGCCGCTCTGGGCAATAACCTCCTTATCAGCTCTTGAAAACCTAGAAGACGATATTTTGAATCAGAACACAGTACGATATATATATTAATCCTTAAGACCGTCACAACAATATTTGCCAACGATTACAAGTCGAACAGCACTTGAATCAACAAATAATCCAGTTGTAACCACGTAATGCTACCATGAGAAAATCTCGAATATATTTATGTACTGTGAATATGAAAACTCTATGCCCATAATAACGTTCTACTTATTTACAAATGGGGATTATAATAATATAAAGGGGAGCTTAAGCCTAAATATCAAACCCCTTTACCCCTTTAGTAACAATTATGTATTCCATCCCCGACTCGCTAATCGCTTAATATGGTCAGGCATAATCCCTGATTTTACCCTTGTAATTGCACACTCTTACAATAACATAATAATTTTTTCCTTTCATGTTCGGAAAATTTTTACCGAAAATTTGGGATTTCCTTTAACTTTCCCGCGTGCAGCGCGCAGAGAGACCTCTTTATTTTATATTCTCGGTGTTGACACTAGAACTCCGAAAAAATCGAACGTCGGCATATTCTATTTTTCTATTGGTTTTTTCCCCTCCTCTCCTCCGGTCACCCCCCCTCCCCAAACATAAGGTTTCCATGGATTTTTATTTTAGTATCTGTTGTGATTACCTAATTACATAAAGAATGCCCTTTGGAAAAAATGGCGACTTATATATGTATTAGTCACCCCTTATACAACACCATGGTCTGATAGTTAACTCTATATTTTCATAAAAGCTTAGGCGAGTCAAGAAGGCTGAGCATTCGATTCCCTGTTAAGTTAGACAACTAATACTGTAAAACATAACCCATACCCATCAACGCCCAAATTCGGCATAATACCCATATTATTCCTTAACGCCTAAAATTTGTAGTCTTAATTTCTAAGTTGTATCATTAACATCAAGTTCGTCAAATTCGTCTAGCAGCTCATTCATATCAATCCCTGGAAGTTCGTCCTCTTCATCCTCCTCATCGTCCATATCCATTTCATTTATCGCGTCTTGGTCTCTTTTGGCCTGTTTAGACTTATACAATGCTAGGGTCTGTCTTAACTCAGTATCCTCTTCCACATCTCTGAGGAAATTCTCATAGTCTCGATCAATTTTTTCTTGGTCGGCTTTCTTCGGAAGCAAATCACCTTGATCACGGTCCATTCGCTTCAGACGCCAATTCCGAGACTTAGATTTCTTCTTACGGGCATATAGCTTCTTCACTAAGACTACATCAGGAATAAGAGATGAGTAAACATTAGACTGTTCAAGAGCATCGTATTGAGAACTATTAAAGTTTGTGCCGCTTAGGAGATAGCCCATAACAGAGTCCCCTGTGCGAATTACATTTCCAAGATGAGTCCTAGTGTAGTAAGTCTGATTATTGACACCAAAATCTGAAGCTCGAGCAACAGTGGCTTCTGCAAGAACCCATTTACCCTTTTGCGCCCCAATTGGCTCAATGTCCATAACAATAAACTCTACAAGCTCCTGGATATCAGCAAGTGGAGTAAATGGAGCTCGCCAATATACTGGCGAGCTCAAATCCGCCGTCTGAAGAGTAGTCGGATCAATAATATTTATAGATGATCCCACTCTATAGCATAGTCCTATTGGAACAATGTTACCGGACTGTTTTGCTAATTTGATTGGGAGGGCTACTAAGTCATCTTTACATATTGGAACTAACTCAACAGAAAATGTAAACTTGTAGGATTTGGTAGAGGTATGAATGTCCATAGAAATAAGTTCTTGAGATTTTTTCATTTTGACAGGTGTAACTGAGTTTAGAAAATCGACGAATTTCTCAGCCTGGTTTCTTGCTGAGAAGAAAAAATCTAATCCATCTTTTACTTCCTTAATATTAATTGTATCTCTGTGAGCATCATGCTTGAGAATTAGTTGTTCAAGGTACAGGAAAGTTCGCTTGTGTGAGACTTTCTGTCTGACTTGAACACAAGCTCGCCATATATTGGCGGTATACGACTTGGCGCAATCAGGGCATTGCTGGCTTGCTACTATATACTCAACTTCAAAGGTTTGTTGTAGCACAACACCGTCTGAAACCGAGTCCTGAATGGTGAGCTTAACCTTAATTCTCTTCGAATGTGGCTCTGTCCAAATGAAACTTGCATCAATGATTCTAACTTTATGTAGACCCCGTAATTTCTTAAGGCAGAGGGCAAGGAGTTCTCGAGATTCAGGTGTTGCAACAATCCAGCTCGATGGTGGCATGAGCCAACGTTCGCAGTCTCTACACGAGTGGAGGGTCGCTTCTCTTTGGATTCCTTGAGATATATCTACTGTCAACTTAATGCACTCATTACAAAGTGCACCTGCTGATAAGGTTCCGTCTATTGCCGCACCGCAATTACAACATAAGATCCTGAGTAAATTTATTAACAGAAAGTTCGTATATAAATCTTAAATGCCTACGTTGCATTCGTTTGCTCTCCATGTCCATAATGAGCATAGAGGGGTATCGGTGCGTCTAAGTCCATAGTAGAAGTTAGGAAGTATGTGTCGAGATACTTGAACAATTACAAAGTCGTGGGAAAAAAATTAATTCTTAACGCTAGCTATTTTTCAAATTTAATATGGGTCTTGCTTAGCTCACAGGCCCCTGTCCACCTACATGGGATCCTGTGATTTGTCTTGGAACTTCATCTGAAAATGGAATTTATTGAAAGTTCGTTGTGCAGTACTGAATTATCCGATCAAAAACCTCACCAAAATATTCATATTAAAAATCTCTTGTTGGAACGCATATTTCTGCACTTGCTAGAATAATACACAAGTATTATTAATTATGTATTAGTAATCAGTGACGTAATTTCATCCATACTTATATAGGAGCTGGAATAGATAGATTGGATAGATATAGAAATAAAACACACCAATTTGAATGAAATCATTACTATCAAGTAGTGCAGTACTCTCATCACTCAAGTTTATTACTTAACTTTAATTGACTTACAGTGTATGACCTTTGTCATACCAACATCTCTTCTTCTGATTATCAATGCTATACTTTCACCAATATTCGTTCAATCTTATAGCAAGAAAGTTACAAAATTATTGTACTTATTCTTATATCATAAACTTAATTTTCTAGGAACTAAAAATGCTGAGAAAGGGTATTTCTAGTCCTTCAAATATGTTAATGTAAATTCAAAAACTACATCATATTTTTCTGTCACAAGTAACACTTTTTAATGGATGGAAGGGTTCTGAAAAATAGGAATTTAATACTTTAATGTATTTACCTTTAGATTATAAATTGCAATTTCTTTCCACATGATTGTGATGTTAGGCTTGAAAGTCGACGAGGTAAAGATGGTGTTTCTCGATTATTTATCGCCACGGGTATCTTGGAATTGTACACAACTGTTTTTACAAAAAGGTTATGCTTGAATGGAAACTCAGGTTCGAGTAAAACTATCTAAATTTAAATGTTTATAAAATTTGGCCGTTAGATAATATCTAAATATGCCCTACCTCGTCGTTCATTTGGAAAGGCCTTGTAAAACGTTTTTAGAGGAACAGTATTCGCAATTACTTGGTAACAGAAACATTAAATATTAAGGGCTTAAACATGCTGTAAAATCGAGAAGACATACGAATTTATCCTTTGTCATCAAGGCTAGAAATTTTCTTTGAAAATATATCATAATTTAACTCCAGAAAATTAAACACCATACTCCTCGCTTTTGATGCTTACTTTTGATCATTACTGACGAAAATTGGATTAGGTAAATTTTTCTCTACCGCAGAAAGTGTAGAACTGCCCAGCAGAATCCAAAGAATATAATAGCACACGCATAAAACATCCATTTATCCTGTTTAGTTCTTCTTTCAATCATTCGAATAGCTTCTCCACTAACTCCTAATGTATTTGCTACACTATATAATCTCTTTTGCGTCCCTTTTAGCATCTCTCTTTGCTGATTTAGGTCTCCAAGTACGGCTTGTCCTCGGGCGAGATAATCATCTAGAGTGGAATTCGTTTGTGCCATAAAATTCTGTTCTCTCAAGGCATGAGTCTCCCGTACATAATCTCCACTTCCCATACTCAATGGACCACTGTGCGCTTTTGGTGCCCATGGGGAATCACCATTGGTATTTGATGATATCGATACATTCGAATAGGGATTATCTGATACGGCGGAGCTGTAATTATGAGGCCTTCGACTTAGTAGTTCAGCTCGATTGATACTTGACTGAACCTCTTCGTTTTGAAGTTTTAGTTCCTTGAGTTCCTCGCGGAAGGAGACAAGTTCCGCACGGAAGTTTTTAAGACGTTCTTCAGCCTTTTCCTTCTTTGATGGGTTCAATTCAGAGCCCACAAGATTAGAAAACGACTCTATGGTTCGAGAAAATGCTGTTAGCGATGCAGATACTTGTCCAAGAAATGATGGAGTGAGCTGTTGACCAGATTGAGGCAATGCTAGGTCATGCTTGAGGGAAGCGGACTGCTTGAGGGCAGTATTGAATAAAGCATTCTATTCACGTCAGTCAAGTCTAATTGTATGGAGAGGCGGTCTTTGGCACCATGGTGTTTAAATGTGGGGCAAAGAAGATGCTCTAGATAACACCTTATAGATCATCTAAAAGCCTTAGGCGTATTTGAGAATTATGACACGGACACGGTTATAAACGATTGAATGGGCTTACAATGACTAGAAAGCATTGAAGACACAATAATGACGATACTACTTATACATATGATTTAATAACTTATCTCTTTGAGGGAAGTCTCAAAATATAAATTCCAGATTTAGTTACCAAGATACAGATTGACCTATTATTCTATGGATGATGGGAATTGTGATAATTGGGGTTTCTCAAGGTTCAATCAAAAGGCTCTGGGTCCGTGCGCTAACTAACCATGTCACGTGAATAAAAGCTTTCCTTAGTCAAGGACAATAAAAACTGCTATGGGCAGAGATATTGGCGTTGATAAATAGCGAGAGAGACACATTAGATAGAATCTAATTATTATTTTTTTAAGTTTCAAGAGGAGTAAGTGTATCAGTCCAAGGTTTTTATTGCTGATGTTTTTTTCATATCAGATATTTGAATGGGTTCCGGCTCTGATTTATGCCAATGAATGTAAAAGGACGTGCACAATTGTTGTCTACAATAGTAAATCCAGTATATGTTTATATTCTATCTAAGGAGGGAATTTTCTATCTAGAGTTGGATTCCTCTGTTTATATACGCTAGCGAGCTCATGTTGTGCTTAGGTGTAAACAAACATTATATACTATGTTGCCAAGGAAACCGGATAAGCTCCGGGTCCTACACACTAGCCAGCAGCCTGTAACAATGAAGATGGATAATTTCAAAGGAGAGTTGGTGAATAAGTGAACAAGAGCGGGATTGTACATAGAGCCGGTCAGCAAAATACTAAAATTTAGAGTTATGAACAAACAGATCTAGTTGAGTGTACAAAACCCGTTACAAAAACCGTTAGACAAGCAACCTGTCTAATGATGTAATGACAAACCATATATGATGTAAAATGATATTCCTTTATAACGATAGCATCAGGGGTAATTAATTACTCACTGTATATAGACTCCCATCTTTTAGCAGGGGTAGAGGAGCAGAGATAAATACAATATTATTTACCCATTACTGCCTTACCGAGTTTGTAATACAAAATCCATTAGTGTATTCCAACACAACCATTCCAAGTTAAACAGTGCTCTCTATTCACTAATACATTGTAACTTTTCGAATTCACACAAAGCAGTGTCAATGACTATTATCTTAAATATAAACAGTTTTCAGCGTAATTAAGTGGCATGGATAGAGTGAGACATGCGTTTAACAGCTCTTCCCAAAGAGATGAAACTTCTTCCTGCGAAATTTATTCGGCAAGGAAACAGGAAAACAGAGAATCTGATCCAGCTAATAGAATTTTCTCAGTGGGATTGATATTTGAAGCCCAGAACCTTCACGACTGAGCATGATCATGAGCCATTCTTGATATTAGTACTCATCATTCAGCTCATTGGTTAAGATCGACTCAAAGAGGTCTAGCCCGACAGCTATTGAAAGCAGGAGAAGCTCCAAAAAACTCTGAGCAGCCTGCATCAGATTAATCCCAATCAACTTGTGATTGAGAGAACGATCCATAAGGTACGCCGGAAGCGTAGAGACAGAGAGCTCGTGGAGCAAATACTACTTAAATTGTTCCTTGACATATTTCCAATGCACTTGCTTGACCATATCGTTCTTTCTACACACCGACAAGCACAAACACAGCAAACACAGGTTGTCATGCGGCACCATATATCTTATCATCTCAGGATTATACTATTCAGAGCCCTGAACCAAGGAGCACGCTCTAACTTTCACTCTGTAGTTCAGCTCAAAGTTATTTCACAAAAAAACTATAATCGATGTAAGATTATATCGCCGTTAACAACTTGATATTCGGTATTGAAATTCCCCTTTTAGGGCAAGGTCTGTTAGCACTAGAGTCACTCAAGCATATTGAAGTTCCAATGTGTTCACTCGTTTCGATAATTGCTCGCATCAAATTTTCACTACCCAAATCTTACTCCTTTGTCACTTTCATCCTCTTTTTGCCATCAAGAATTGGGAA
Source organism: Oidium heveae (assembly GCA_003957845.1). NCBI lineage: Eukaryota > Fungi > Ascomycota > Leotiomycetes > Helotiales > Erysiphaceae > Oidium > Oidium heveae. Next base: position 30,894 of record QVIK01000463.1, read on the forward strand.
TTTATGATAAATGATAAGTCCACTCAAACAATATCCTAAATGGAATAGTTCAATAATGAAAATCAAGTTGTCAACTCCGAATAACGAAACCCTATTTAAACTCAATGACACAGATCCTATTTTGTATGGATACTCTGAAGGTGCGACTTTGTTATTCCATAAATGAGTTAAATGAATTTGAATCAGAAACTTTTATTCGATTGGCGTCGGACATTCAAAGTCAGCAGTAAAACAATCGAATCGGGATTTGTCCGATTTAAACGTCTCCTGTTGAAAACTAAGCAATAGAACTATCAGATTTGTCATTCACCATACCATTGTATCAGCGCTTTTTTTTTTTGGACAAGTGGGTAAATCCAAGTTTGAAAGATATGCTCGAGTTTTGCCCATGACTTTACGCCTAATTAGACGTTTAATTAACTACGTGAGCTATGAAATATCTAAATTCGATAATTAGTTGACCGTGGCTACTGCAAGATTTAGCCAATAATAAGTATTTCAGTGCTAGTTATCAGCATCAATATTTAAATACAACCACAATACACTTATCTCTATATGTAATCAAATATCAGTACATGGCAATGTAAAGTCTACATAGTCATCTCACCATTTTTCTATTTCGCTACAAATTATCCTCTTTCTCTATTTATATGCTCAAATTGGATCTAAAGTTAAGTAAGATTTGCAGTTTATACAGCTCACTTAATATAGTTTTTGCAATTATTCGAGTTGCATAGTAATTGGGATGTGCTTTCCTTCACATCCTTCGCTTACTTCATTTGTATCAACATAAATCTATCATACTCCCCGACTTTTGGTAAGGAAATGTATTATTTTAGCTCTACTTTTTTATCCAAGTAAACACGTCTTGGCTCACTGTCTTTTCCATCAGGTTTATTTTATCTTTAAAATTTCTCTTGCTCACTCACTACCTTACGGTCTTCTTGAAACAGATCTCAGTTCTATTGGGATACTGGCTGTGGGGATTCTTGACGTTCCTCGTTACCAAATCCGTTATTCTTGATGCCTCGTGAGTTTACTCATTTCACGATATTTACGGCTCTAAATAACACAAGTTTGCACAGAATTATGGCTTTCTCACTACAGATACATAATTCCGGCTCTTTTCCTTAGTCCTACTTTCGTCCTACACCTCATTAATACTACACATTCTTATCTGTATCCACCGCCTATTATTAAATCCTCCTCTCCTCACTTAATCATGGAAAGCTTGGGCCCTCTTCCCGGTGCCGAGATTTACTTGGACATGCACGCAGATAATACACTATGTTGGATTTTTACAATCATCATGGTAATATTTCAATATTTTGCCTTCTGTCAAATAGGAGAACGTATCCAGTGGTCAAGTAAAAAAATGGAAAAAAAGATAAAATAGCGAATACTTGAATTATTGTTTATGACTTTGCTGTTTCAATAACAGATGAAGCGGTTAGGAACTGTAGTGTGCATCCTCACAAGTGCTTAAATACTCACATTCATTAACTGAAGGAAGACATGACAGGTATAAAAGATTTTGAAATTCGTATCCTCGTTCATACCACTTAAAATTTCGATCGATAAAATAAATGCTTCTTGAAAGTGAGAAATTTCACTATCTTCACGCGTGGGCTTGTATAGTAAAGAGTGGAAGAAGGGTCAATGAGGGCCGCTACTAAATTCCAGTGGTCCGATCTCAGCCAGAAAAAAACAAACAAAACCTTTTATCAGTGAGTAGTGCAGTAAAGAGACCGTTGGACTACTAATATTGATAGCGAAAAAGCCTTCCTACCCTCCAGCGACAAGTAGTTACTCTTAAAAAAAATCATGCTCCTACCTTAAACGCCTAAATTTTATATCGCGAGGGAAAATGAATCTGAAAGTACAACGATCGTCTGAATGCTGTGGGTTTTGAGGTACGTGTTAATATTCCTAGCAGTATCTATCGTTCTCTTCTTTTTGAAATTATTGATGAGACAGTTATGCACTAAATGATATCACTGCTGCCTTTAAAATCGCAAAAGAATGATTTCTCCGGACATAATTTAGAAAGACGATAAATCCGAATTATAATAGTTGTGGTATTAGAGCACTTGAATAATCATTAGAATCCAAGTAAAAGCAGTAAAGATAACGCACTGGATCTCTCTGACAACAGAGATACACCAAAAAAACCATAATTTTTTTTGGCCGGAGCAATTCTTGAAACCTCTGAGAATCAGACGAAATTAATTCTACATTTTGAGGTGCAATTTTGTTATTTTGAAACTAGTCAATGTTAATTTAACTGTAGTATAATAGTCATAACCACTGTCTCCCTCCAAATGTCTTACAAACCCAGTTTATTATTCGTATAATGCCGTCATTGAGTAGTGCTCAAATCTCAACGAGTGGGAACTTTTGTGTTTGAACACATGTCGAGGTGCACAATTATATACTGGTCGAAGACCATTTAGCCTTCATTAAAATCTAGAGATATTCCAACGATATCGCAAAAGGATAAACGAAGTTGTTAAAGAGTTCCATTAGAGAGTTGTTATCTTGAGCCTATATTAAAAGAATTTTGATAGCGTATGACCCATAATAGCTTTACCTCGTATAAAAGTCAATCCAACCTAAGTAACTTCACAATGTATTGAGTCTATCATCAGAGTTAAATGTGCTATGCATTAATTCATATGTCATAAACTTCGGCTAAGTATAGAATTTCATAATCAAAAATTGTCTCAATAGATTATGAAACTTAAAATAGGTTCAAAAAGATTTCGTCTTGACGTTAACGATCAAATACTGATTAGATCTTTGTGAAGCGGAAGGTTGAAATTCTCCATGATTTATTTGTGTGATAACTACTTCTTATTACAGGTATGGAAAGAGTGACGGTAGTTTTTCATATTGATCTCAATCTATAGCTTTCAAGTGATGATGAAAGCGTTTCTACTCGTCCACCAAGATTTCACAAGCTAGCATTTGTTAGTATTGGTAGACACTTCATTAAAGCAATAAAGTGTAGATTATATGTATTTTTCTTTAAGCTATATGTTTCATGACAGGCTTGAAGTTCGACTTCTTAGAAAGTTAGTCTGGTTTGTTTACATTTCCAAATTAAATCTTGCTTTGGACAATTATGTTAAAATGTCTATCTCATTATTCTGTAACTATAAATATCTTCCATTCCAATATAGGTGACACGTGACTTAAGCAGGTCGTTTAGAGAATCGACCAGGTATGTGCTACATTTCTAAAAAACCGAAATTTGAGGGCTCAAAATTGAGTCTCGTGATATTAAAGAGATATAGCTCTTAATTTAACATGTCAACAGTTGGATGTACGGACTAGAATTTCATACATTATGATCCATACATAGAATATGTTCCATGTCCTTGGTTTAAATCTCTGAATAATGTTTAGATCCACCCTACACGTCTCATTGCGACGTACTCTACCATCTCGACCTATTCAGAATTACTATTCAAGAAAATTCATTCACAGTAAAGATTCAGCTCAAAAATCAAGGGCATGGAAATCTGTTGCTTTAAAATGGGCTCTTTTAGTGGGAGGCATATATTACTATAACACGCATGATTTGTTAGCGGAGGCACCAGAAGGTAAGACTATTACCGTTGCTTGAAAGTCTGCTAGGCATCGCTAATTATTTGTTGGATAGCTACAATAGATGATGATAAATTAGGAGAACCGATTCAAAATTTAAGTCAAATTACCGTTGATGCGATCGTAGAGCAGAGAAGGAAACGGCAAGCGCTATCACTTGCCGAACAGGAGTCTATAGCAAAACTATTACATCCAGAAGAACCTCAAGTACACGAAAGCCCAGTTGACAACTCTAATCTAGATGATAAAAAGGAGGCTTCTGAAGATGAAAGAGAGGGAAGCCAAGAAGGTGCTTTCGATCCAGAGACTGGAACTATAAATTGGGACTGCCCTTGCCTTGGAGGAATGGCACACGGTCCTTGTGGGGAAGAATTCAAGGCTGCTTTTAGCTGTTTTGTATACTCTAAAGAAGAACCTAAAGGATTCGAATGTATAGATAAATTCAAGTAAGTTCAGCAGATTTTCCAAAAAAGCTTATTTACTGATACACTATAGGACTATGCAGAACTGTTTTAGACAATACCCGGAGATTTATGGCGCAGAATTAGAGGATGAATCATCCGAACAAGATGGAGAAGAAGTAGTTACAGAAAACACGAATAAAACTCCGAAATCTTCAGAACAACCGATGCAAGCAAATCTAGAGGTTTCCTCACTCGCTGCGGATACAAATGGGATATCTAGTCCCAAATTAAATTTAGATGACCAGAAAAATGTTATCACGCATAGTGGAGAGAATGAACCAAATGCCAAATCACCAAACAAAAAATCTACTTAAAATAATTTTGCGAATATATGTATGTGTTTTACCAAGTATTTGAAATAGAGAAAAAAAAGCTGAAGAAAGTGTATTATATGGGAAAAATCTCTACAATTACGATGTCACTCATAATTCATGACAGTTGACTAATTCGGAAATAAATAAAATCCACCAGGACATTGGTATGGAATTTAAAATGTAAAATATAATATAGACGGATTGAATTTCAAGGAAAAGCGATACAATAATTTTTGATCCGTTTACAGTTAAAGCCAAAGGTAGAAATATATGTATATAAATATCTTTAAGCCCTTCCAAAAAAAAGAGTAACCGTGAAAAGCATTTATGTATAATTTGACTGCAGTAATGAAAAACGCAAGTGAGACTCATAGGTCAAAATATTTAGTCAACAAAGTCTATCATTCCAAGTTACAGATCTCGTAGCCCATCCATCCTTTAAGCCCTTCAACATAAATTCATAATCCCCTATATTTTCACTACTAATAATAAATTTCGAAAAAAAAAAAAAAGGTCCTTCGAAACTATTTTGATTAAGTTGACTTGAAAATCCCAGATAATCAACTTCCTCACCATCCCATCACATTTTCACCAACTGATGGAAAAAAAAAAAAAAATGATAGTAAGCACCGGCTGCATTTCCTTTCTGTCTTTCGTATCGCTACTAGCCATTTTCAAATGATACAACTATTTAGGATTCATAGATTGATATTGATTTTTTTTTTCAAATGTATAGAATTGTGGTTGGCGGAATGTATATATATATATATAT